>JAHZND010002804.1:8838-22148 GCA_027744115.1 Acrocyrtus sp. NNG-2020
CAAAATCTCATGGAAGCTAAGGGAAGCCTTGATAAAACATAAGTAGCCGTCCTAAAGACCCCCTTATAGTTTTCTATTCGTTTTTGAGGAAGTAATTTATAGTGCCGGTACTTTCAGTAGCTCATTTTGTGAAGAACTTGTACTATTATTATCTGATGCCTTATGGAAATTATGGTTTTTGTATAACTAAATTAGCCGTTTTAAGACTTTTAATGTTAGATGCATGTACAAGTTATGAGAATGTGTAAGTACATATATAACTTTGAGTTTTTGTTATGAAATAGGGAACCAAGCAAAGCAGCCTTATTTGCTTGAACTCATGAAAATTAAAGTCTATTATATTCTGTGCGCGAAGAAAGTAAATCAAAGCTAGAAAAGGAAACGCCGGACAAACAGATTGACCTGACCTGTTTGTCGGACGTTTGTTGATTTTGCAAAAAACGTTCATTGGGAAAGACTCGTTTACTCGTTCGTAAGGAATATGTACAGTGTTTTAGCATACAGACTTCCATGCATGTTGAAGTGCTACATTTCCACAGACAAAGTGATTTAAGAGAAGAGACGTGCAAAAGGAAAAGAATTATTTAGGGAGAAAATAAGTTTTCTTTTACCTTAAATTTTACAGGGTTATCCTATGTCTGGACAACAACCCCCTTCCGGAGGAAAGCACGGACCACCACCACATGGAAGTGGAAGAAGGCATGATTTTCCTCCCGGCGCTAAAGATCCAAATGTGCCACCAGGCTCATCACCTCCTACTCAAGGATACCCAGGTTATCCTCCCCAGGGTCAACAGATAAGACCTTCTTATGGTAAGTGACAATAAATTCCTGGGTTGCACATAATTTTTCACTATACATACATATAACTTTCACGGAAATAGATATTCACAGCTTAATTTTTTCTCAAAGAGCACGCTGTATTTGATAATATTTTGGGGTGGGACAGTTTAAAACTATTTTATTTGTGGAATGATCCTTAATTTGTTTACAAAATATCCCTTGGTCCTTCAAAATATTTTTTAAAAATTGTGTGTGTCCCAGTTTGCAAAACAATGTGTACAGTTTTTGTATATAATTCCGTGTTCTCTGTAGATGGTCAGGGTACAAAGGGTGGCTATTCTATGTATGGGCATACTCCGCATGGGGGTAGTAGTGTGGGAGGGAGTGCAGGGATGCATGCGGGTGGGCGAGATCACGGGCCTGGAACACCCAGTCGATCTAGCCCTTCCCCATCTCCCTCAAATGTAGCAGGCACTCCTCCACAGTCTGCCTCTGCCGCCGCAGCTGCAGCAGCAGCTGCTGCTGCCGCTGGTCACCATCACCATGCGGCTGCCACTTCCACTGCAGCAGTCCCTACTCCTCCGAGTCAGTCTTCTAGCACTTTACCACCACCACCACCACCTGCACCCACTCCTCATAGTAACACTATTAACAAACCGCCATGGATCCCTAGTGAAGGTATTTTCTGCCTAAAAAAGAAAAAAATGTCACCTTTCCAAAATGTAGTTTTCTTTTCTCTTTTCATGTTGGTACCTAACTAAACCTCTTTCCTTGTCACGTAGTCTGCATGAAAAAATTACGTTGCCCTCTTTTCTATTGTTCCCAGAAGTGGACAATGGGTGCCAATAACCGCATTTATCCTTGCTTTTCGTAGAATATTTGTCAACTGAATGTCTTTGCTTGATGAAATGCAAAATTCGTGTGCATGGCTTTAAATAGTTAGTTGGCTGTAAATTGATGCTCCTTTATATTGTCAGCTTTTTTGCACGTGCAGAAAATATTTTTTGCAAGTTTATTTTGCTGTCGAAAATGGCATCTTCTGGGATGTCGGATATTCCGTCGGATCTTTACTTTTTTGTCGAAAGTGTGAAAATTTGATACTCTTTTTCATTATATAAAAGCATGTTCTCTGTCTTCAAATGAAATAATTAATAGGAGGGGTGGTCGTTTGTTAATTAATAATAATTTTTGTGGCACCTAGGTTGGCCTGCTAGTGGAAATCAGTATCCCCCTCACCCAAGACCGTATCCACCTGGACCTCCAAATGCAAGTGCTCCTGGTATACCGCCTCATGGTGGACCACCATCTTCGCAAGCAGGCAGCCCAGCACAAACACCACCAACGGGAGCTCCCGGGCAACCAGGAGCTCCTCCAAGCTGGGCTACTCCAAATGCTGCAGGAAACGTTAGGCCTCCTGTACCTCCTTCGACGCCAAATACTCCTGGAGGGCAATGGCCACATCCACACCCTCCACCTCCCGATCATCCTTCGGGACGCTATGGACCTACTCCTGGTGGACCACCACAACCAGGTCCGCCAACGCAATCTCCTGGAAGTCCAGCTACAGCGCAGCAACCACCATGGACTCCTCCAGGTGCAGGACCAGGAAGGAATGCACAGTTAAGACCACCGTTCCCAGTGCCAGGAAGTAAAGGGGAGATGTACAAAGGATATGGACCGCAAGTTCCTGGAGCTCCACCCTCGACTGCTACCAACGCAGGTCCACAACCAACTCCTGTTGTACCTGGTGGGAAGGGCGCACCAATGCCACCTCCACCTCCTTCAGTGATGCAAGGAGTGGTACCTCCACCTGGCGCAACTCCATTTCCTCCACCTGGCGCCACTCCATTTCCTCCACCTTCGGTAGCGCCACCTGGAATGCAAATGCAACCCGTGCCTCCTCAGCCAGTTGTGAAGAAAGAGATTGTATTTCCTAATGATAGTGTTGAAGCGGTTACCCCGGTGCTTCCGAGGAGAAAGAAGCTACATAAAAGTGACGTAGCACCTGTGGAGGCCTGGAGAATTATGATGTGTCTTAAATCCGGCTTACTCGGCGAAACTACTTGGGCACTGGATGTGCTTAACGTTCTCCTCTATGACGATCATTCCATTTCCTATTTCTCCCTTACCTACTTGCCGGGACTCCTTGATATCCTGTTGGAGCAGTTGCGCCGTTCTCTGATTCTAATTTTTGGGAATTCTATTGGAATTGAAATGGGCGGGGATAAGATTAGTGAAGACATTAAACCAATTCAGGTACTTGATAAACTCGTAAACTGGATTGATATTTGATTATTTTATTCATTTAAAAACCTGATTTAATCGAACAAACTTTGTTATTGCTGTAGACAAAGAAAGGGAAATGGTACGAGGTAAATTCTCGTAGCGAGGAAGACGAGCCTGACATTGGTACACCTCGTAAAAGGTTCCCCCGGGATGGCCACCGAACAGTAGTGCTTCAGGGCACAACAAATTACACGATGGTTAGTAGGATAGGACGCAAAACCGTCGGAGTAGTTTCCAAAGATGATGAGCCCTTCGTTGTCCCTGGCCCCCGAGACTGGGACGTGGAGGAGAAGCTACGCGAAGGAAGCGAGTCGGATCTCGTCGGCTCTCAAGCCAACAACGGAGGAGTAGCAGGTGGGCTGATGGAGCTCACGAAGCATGTCGTCACGTCTTTCACCGCGGACTTGAACATTGTTCCTGTAGTTCGAGTAATGAAACCTGAGACTGCTCTCACTGATTCCCGGTCCAGATTCAACCGGAAAAGAAGGAGAAGTAGTGAAGCGGGCCAGGAGTTCCTTTCCGACCACACTGCTCCAGAAATCAAAAGAGAGCCACAAGACTGTGATGATGACGCTGATCCTACTAGTGACCATCTAGATATTTACCGCTGTGAAATAAAGTTGCCAAATGTGGTCTCCTCCGTCAGCAACAGCTCTAGTAATAGTAGCTCTTCCAGCAATTCCTCAGTGAAGAAGGGCTCGTCACAGGAGGAGGATAAGTGTAAGAGTAGTAGCAGTAGTGCAAACTCCAAGACTGAGCTTTCTTCAGAGAACAACTCCTCATCTTCCTCGTGCAGCAACGGGAACGGAGAGAGCAAGTCGTCGGAGCCCGAGACGAAAAACTGTCAACTCCCCTTAGCTCAACAAAATAACAGGAAACTGAGAAAGTTGGATGAAATCATGGACAGGATAAAGCAGGAAGTTAGTGAAGCGGCAGCAGATGATGATCACTGCGACAAAAGGGTGAACGGGCTTCCCGAAGCAGATGACAGTGCAATGATGGAGGCAAGTGACAACGCGCAGGACGAAAATAGTCGGAACAGTGTTGTGAACGGTGGTGGTGGTGAAGCGGCAAGTGATACTAGTGCTAATAGTGCAAATGTGATGGGAGGTGAGGGAATCGGTGATGCCGCTGAGAATGACACCTGTGATGAGATGAATGATGAGCTGGTCGCTGCTACTGTCAAGAACTGTGTGAAAATTGGAAGCATCATAATTCAAGACCATGGGTCCACCTTAAAAAGGAAAAAGTTGGAGGATTTCGAAGATGAGTGTTATACCCGAGATGAGCCCAGCTTGTACCAGGTGACTGAAACCCAAGACGCGCTGGCAAGGAGATGTCTTAGTATTTTCAACATCCTGAGAAATCTGACATTTGTCCCTGGGAATGACATTGAGTTTGGGAAGAGCATTCCATTCCTGAGCTTACTCGGCAAGTTGATACTTATCCATCATGATCATCCACTGAAGGGAAAGCCAACATCAAAAAAGTTCAAGTTGGAAAAGGAGGAAGGAGAGGATGAAGATGCGGAGGAAAAGGAAACAGAGAAAGAGAAGGAAAAAGAAGCGGAAGAAAAGGAGGATACTGAAGAAGAAGAGAATGGTCTACTCTCTGCAGGTGCTGGAGGAGTGGATATTGATGTGGTAAGTCTAACTAGTGAATTTAGGGATGCGATGATTAATGAGTATTAGGTGGCGATTAATCTATTACGGTACAAAGCAATTAAAATTGTCAATTTGTTTCAGGCGGAAGTGAATGCTAACAATATTTCCATGAACCACGGTTTCCAAGTGCTGCGCGATAATCCGGAAGCAATGGGCACTAGCTTGGATATGCTTCGCCGAGCTGCAACAACTCTCTTCAATCTCGCCCGACATCCGGATAACCGCGCTCTTTTCGTTCAACACGAGCCTCGCCTTCTCTCCCTCGTCATGAGCCACATCCTAGAGCAGAAGGTGGCAGCCATTGTCGCTCAAGTACTGTTCCAGTGCTCCGCACCCGAGTCGTCCAGCAGCAAGTACTTGTACCACTCTGGTTCCAACTATGACACTTTCTACAGTATTGCCAGGAGTCGGAGCATACGAAACAAACATTAATGAAAATGTACTCTAATGACTCCCCATGGCACAAAATCTATTTAAATATTAATTAGGCAAACACATGTAAATTACTTTTACATGGTGCAGTTTTTCTTTTGAAAAAATCGAAGGGGTAGCTAAAATAGTAAAAAAATAAAGTTTTACAATGGGATAAACAGATTATTTTTAATTAAAGTTAAACATAGACTGGTTAAAAATATTAGCCTTTGTACTTGTACAGCAATTTTTTACGATATTTTTTTCGTCTTGTGTTATCTTTAAAATCAAACTTTGTAACTGAAAACGGGACGTGTAAATACTAATTTTTAACTTGGAAAGGAAAGATGTGCAAAATAGTGTTGTGGACTTATTGAAGAGAAGAAGACAAACTCTTTTTGTGATGTCGAAGAAAAAGTGTTAAGTGCGACAGTGTGTAAATGTGTCCTTTTTTCATAGGTTATGGAAGCAGTACCTCTTTTGAAAGAGTACAATTTTACTAAAACTAAAATGCTAAACAGCTTTTCTATGTTAAAATAAGCTATTCCATAAGATTTACCGTTTTCATTTTGTATATGAAATAAAAAAGTCTTAACAATTTATGGACTTCTTCTCACTGTACATAAACTGTACAAAAATATTAAGTGGAGCTAGTGAAAATTTAACTAAACTCAGGTTAAGTAGTTTTAATTGATTAAGTGATGAGATAATGAAACGTTTTACCAATGATGCACTTTAAAAAATTATGTATTTTACATGAAAAGCAAGTTCCCCGTCTTTGTACATAAAATCTTATTACTGTTAGACTATAAAACTATACATCAACAAAAAGTAAAGTATACTGCAAATAAAATGGTATCGTATTAGTTTGTTAATAGTGTACAACGTTTAGAGCTAATTTAATTAAAAATGATAGGGAAGGTTATATAAGTCCTTTTTCACTTTTTGCAATTACATATTCAACATAGACCAAATAAAAATATTAGAAACTAAAAATTTAAGGATGAATTAATCTGTAAGGTTGTACATAAACTTAAATTTTTAGGACTTGTCTACAAATTTTTTGATGGTAAATAGTGATTTACGGTAGCAACTTTTTAAGGCTATTTATATCAAGTAAATATTTTAAAAAATACGTAGTAAACTGACTAAAATTAGCTGCAAAATTTGGAGTTGTACGGGGAACTTTTGGAGTTGTATTATGGAGACAACGACGTTAGCTAGAAAAAATGGAGAGATAATTTTTTCCGTATTACAAATTAAAATGTGTTCTCTCTCCATCTAAAAAAATGATTAATAGGTAATAGGTAAAAATGCATTTATGAAAGTAAAATTACAGGGATGAGGAAATTTGGAATAAAGTTTTGTTTAGTAAATTTATATTTAAAAAATGAACTACTAAGGGTAGGAGATAACTTTTTCTGCTTTTTGCTATGTTAGACAAAAAGAGAGCTACAAAGGCCCGAAACAAAAGAACAATTAATAATGTCCGTAAAAAGGACAAATGTTGCAGTAAAATGTGATGGGGAGGGACTACATGAGTTTTTTTTACTAAATGTCCCTTTCTACTCTCAGCCGAGAATTAAGTCAAAAGCAAAAGGTCACAGTGCACTATTACTGTAAATATTGTATATAAAAAGTAAAAGTAAAAAATAGGTAATTATTAAATATAAGTAAACGTAGTTATGAATTTAAGCAGGTTTTTAATGGTTAAAATAAATTTGTTTAAGATACAAGATACAAGTAAATATAGTCAGGTAGCAAGTAAACTAATTAAAGTAATTAATATTGCTTGAGAAGAATTGACGAATGATACCTGTAACATATTTAAGATTGGGCGTGAATGTACTAGTTAAAATGTGCGGAATTTTTTTCTTTTTCTATGAGAGAAGATGAATATCGGATCAGTTTTACAATGTAAAGACTAGATGAGGTAATAGTTACAATAAATAAATAAGAAAAGCTATTTAAATATGTGTGTCCTGTAACGGTGTACTTTTTTCTTTACTCTGCTGTAAAACTGGTTTTAAAGTTTTATGGAAATAAAAATGATCAAGTATGGAAAATAATGAATTTTTGTATCGCTGCAGTATATAAACTAGAGATAATTATGCTAAATTAACACATAAAAAGCTGTGTACATATAAAGAGAGCCTGCTAGAGGGAGACATTTTTTCTAGGAAATGAGGAAAAATAAGTAAAAATCTGTACATATTAAATAATAATGAAGAAAGTCTAATTGTGTAAAGAACATTTTTTGAAAAATGCAGTCTGTGTAAAGAAATAATTAATTATAATCTTGTTTAGCTTTGTTTTTGGATAAAGTAAGTAATTGACAACGATAAATGTAAAATGTATAAAGAAAAGGAAAAATGGGTGGGAAGAAATGTACTGTCGCCCACTTACACACACACGTTAATTGATAATAAAAATGCTATCATGATCATGTTGTAAGAAAATATGGAAAGATTTTTCCCATTTTTATTTTCACTTTTATCATAAAAATAAAACTGACAAAAAAGGGAAGCATGAGCACACAATTTAACATTTTTATACTCGCCGGAGATATGTTACATCCGCGGAGAGGGTTGAGGGACAGACTATTACATTTGATCTAGAGAACGCTGCACCTTTTCCGATCTGGAGAGTGGGATTTTTTGTCCATGGCGTGGGAAGGACTTTCCTACCTCCAAACACTCCTTGTGGCGGGGGTCTGGCGAAAGATGACATTGGACGGTGAGGAACAATCGGTCTTCTAGCTGGGATAGGGAATTGAGAAAGACGAGAGCTGCTGGATTCACGTAACTCCCTCATAGTGTGGGGATCTGGTTGGGGAGGGGGAAGGCATGAACTAGGTCTCCAGGGAGTTTTCACAAATTCTCGAAGTGTTAGTCGGGACTCGCACCTGGAGAAGTTGAGGGCCATGGGAGAAACCAAGTCGAGAATTTCATCGTCGGCTTCATCATTTTCGTCATTGTTATTTGAGTCGTATGCCGGAAATGGGGAGGGTGTGTCTTTGCTCATCATTCTACACGGAACAGATGAAGGAATGCTGCTGGCATGGGAGCTCACGTCCATTTCCCTGGTAGGATTAGTACACCGCCTTGGAAGACCTTCAAGGATGTCACGGAGTTCTCTGTCGTCAACTTCACTTTCGGAGTCTAAGGCTGGAAGTGGAAATCTCTTGAATAGATTGTTAGGTAGTCGACTACTCATATTTGAAGGAGGGCGAAGCTGCTGGTCGTGTAGATAGAATCCACAGGAAGATGAACTGGTAACACTGGGACGTCGATTTGGGGGAGGAGGACCAACGGACACTACAGCTCCTGCTGTTGTCATCGTTGAAGATAATTCGGGAATGTTAGAGTTCGAGCTACTGCTCGGAATAATGCTCTGCCTTCCACCACATCTTCTCCGGTAAAGCTCGAGAATATCAGTCTGACTACTGGAGCCTCCACTGGTTCCAGAAGAGGTCCCTAATGTATATGAACTATTATAGACTGTTTCCATCCTCACTCTTCACTACTATGGCCGCTGAGAATCGGGAAGGATTGGAATTTGTGTCTTCCTCTGAACTCGTGTTGAATACCCGAATGGCTTGTCGCCGGATCTTACTCATGCAGATACACTCCTGGAGAAGGCTATACCAGTGGTAAAGGACATCACTGTTTTCGTTTTCGCTAAGTCTTAGAAGAATAGATGGCTCATGTCGGATTGTTATACAGATACGAGATCCGTTCCGCCTCGTGTCCCATTTTATCTCTTCAACGTTGGCTAGTCTCAACTTATAAATGAACTGGCCCATAGCAGACAAAGTTATGTGAAGTCTATTTGTGTCTTCCTCTGAACTCGTGTTGAATACCCGAATGGCTTGTCGCCGGATCTTACTCATGCAGATACACTCCTGGAGGAGGCTGTACCAGTGATAAAGGACATCACTGTTTTCGTTTTCGCTTAGTCTTAGAAGAATGGATGGCTCATGTCGGATTGTAATACAGATTCGAGATCCGTTCCGCCTCGTGTCCCATTTTATCTCTTCAACGTTGGCTAGTCTCAACTTATAAATGAACTGGCCCATAGCAGACAAAGTTATGTGAAGTCTGTACACATTTCTAAGTCGACGAAAGCAATGGAGATAGTCCCTGGTAAGGATAAAGTAGCGCTCCTTCCAGCGAGACCACATTTTCTCACGCTGTTGCATAAGAAGACCCTTTTTGACTACAGGTGGATCCCCCCATATGTTCACTCTGTCGGTGGCACCTGACTCCGGATCTGAAGGAGATGGGGCGCCTGGGGTGATATGAGAACGGAGTGTTTCGGCATTGCCGAAATCCCATTCCCAGCTTGTGGCAGCCTTTAACAAAGTTAAATTCCAGATTCATTAAGTGCTCCATTTTATTTTGATGACTTTACTAAAAATGAAAAATTTCCACTTACTACATCAATCGGACTCAAATAGGGACAGGCTATATTGCAAGCAGAATTCTTTCGTGACTGAGATGGCTTCAATTCATTATTGTTCATTTGTGGAATAATTGGAGAAAGTACGCCAACTGACGGTGAGCGTTTTCCTTTATTCGATCTTTTAAATGGGGCAGGCACAGCGGAGGAAATGACTTGTACTGGAACAGTGGATTCATCAAGATTACCACTGGATTTACTCCTTTTCTCCATAGGTGGGAAGAATGAGCTCAGCTTCCGAGGAGGTAAAGGGGGTGGTCCCACTTGTGGAAGGGGTGGAGCAGCCGGACCCTGCAAATTCCAAATGCCACCATTATTGGTGAGGAATCTGTGTCCGGCTATCACAGCCGCACGGTGGCGAGAAAATGCTAGCTCGGAGTCTTCCGTTACCTGCTGAATGGTCACCTATTAAAGAGCGACATTTTTAGCTAAAACTTAATAAAAACCACAGAAAACAATTAATTCTTCACTTTCTTTTTGTTTTACTAACCTCATTTGGAATTCCCCGAGCATCCCGATGGCCTCTATGACTAGATAGGCAAGGAGCAGCAAATCCCTTTGAAATGGATTGGACTACTAGCTTGGCTTTCCAAGCTGTTTGTGTCCACAATTTGACATGGAATGTACATCTTGACTTTTTTCACTCACTCTAACTCACTTCCGTTCAAGTAACAAACTAATTTCTCAGTTGGCCCCAATACTGTTAAACTGCACAAGAGATTCTCCTTTTCCCCATTTTTACCTTTCCATCACTTCAAATATGGCAACTTTAAATTCAAATCACGGATAACTTTTTTTTGTAGAAACCTTTCCAAAATATCTTGTTGAAAGTTGTGAAGGAGCAATCTAAATTCACGTTTCCTCTCAAGAAACACGTTGATAACTCCCAAATAAGCCGTCGCTTATTTCACACTATATCCATCTCAGTTCAGAAAAACATTTAATTTATTCCTGAGCGCTATTTGCTTTGCACCAAATGCCTTTCATTGTAGAAAGTGTCACGGAACAAACTAACCACAAAACAGCTTTTAATGGACATCACTTAAAAGTCCATTGACCAGACCAGTTGACGCTGACCACCCCAGAGCGAAGGTACTAATACTTACTCACACATGAATAGGCACGCTTTACGCACTCTGCTCGCTCATTCCGTTACGCATCCCCAATTAACACACAACAATGGAGTTAATTAACACTGCCAAGCTACTAACTATTTTTCATATATATGCTAATGAGCAAACAACCAAAAAATTACAATACTTTAAAATGCCAGCTTGAGCTTAGCCGTTAACTATTTTGTTTTATGGCAGCAATGAAAAAAATTAATTAGTAATAATTGTGATTAATGAACTAAGTCATATTATTATATAAAATTTGTGCCTGCCTCTCTAGTACTGTGAGGCTTTCCGAGGGACACGGACACAAAAAAATTAAAGGCAGAACTACTCCATACTTGAGTCTCAAGTCTATTAAGTTTTTAGCCGTCAAGGTCTAGTCTGCAGTTTACTCATTCATAAAATTAACTTTTTTTTCTGTTAAAACGCGGTTCACAGCACAGCTTTACAACCTAGTAAGGCTCCTTGCCAAAATGAAGACTTTTCAGAAAAACATCTAGAAATTTGATAAAAATCACTGATTGGAGAGTGACAAGACAACAATCCAACGTAATATATTAATAAATAGCGGTAGCGATCAAAATCTTGAAGTTTTCTCGCAGATAAGGACCTCCTCTCTATTACCATCACAGTATGGCACTTGGCGCCGACAAAAAGCGAAGCCACCACACATCTCTCAGCAAAAGAAGTTGCCTACTTTTCTTGGTTTATTCACTCCAAAACGCCAACGCCACTGATAAGCTGTTGATAAGCTTAAAGCTCGTGCTTCTAGTCAGTTTCAAAAAAAAATATCTGTTTGCTCTTGTATCTTTCATCAAGGGTAATTCCTCTTTAGCCAGAGGCGAGCGAAAACAGAAATGTTAACTAAAAATCTTATAAACAATAATTTTTTTTCTTTGAAAGGGAACAATGTTGAGAGCACCTTTCCACTCAAATCACAATTGTAAAAAATACAAAATCTTATTTTTATTTGTGTACGTGCCTTTTCCCCTAACTAAGAATTATTTTGTATAAAGTTGTGTTCTTCGTCCATTTTCATTTCCTTTTACAATTACAATTAAGACAAAAAATAATATGAAATGGTGAGAGCCCAGCAATCATCAGTCAAATAAGAATAGTTCCTAATAAAAACTGATCAGCATATAGCACGCCACGCACGCTTGCCGCAAGAAGTGAAAAAAAATTATACAAGTGAGCCTTCGCCTTATCATCTTGTTCTGGCCATCTTCAATCTTGCAAGAATTTGAAATGTACAGTTTTTTTCCTTCTCTCTCTCTCCCTCCTTCATCCTCCTCACCATTTCCTTATCTTTTCTCGGTGATTGTGATAATGGCATCGTACACATGTATAACAATAATGGCAATAAATGCACGAGAGGGGAATTTCGCACTGTAATATTTTTCGCACTGACTTATCATCATCGTCTTTGACTAGTGGCTACTGACTCCCGTCATACGTTTTAAAAAGGCATTTTAAGCTTCACAAGGAAATTCACTCTAAGCTCTTCACGTCTTTTTTCTCAGGTACTCACTCCCCACTCATATTACTCATCAATTTTTTTTTTTTTTTAAATTATCTTAACAGCAGTGCAGGAACCTGATGTTAAGCTTTTAGCGTGGGTTGTGGGTTCAGTTGTAAAACTCGTGCGAATAGCAATCCATCTTTTTTTAACAGAAGATTTTTCCCTGATATTTTTATTAGACGAAAATACAGAATTAGCAGTATTAGCGTTACACTGTACACAAAGCACACGCAGCGTTATTTTGTAGAATCTCCTGTTCAGAGTCGCTGATTGATCACCATCACGCTCCGTAAGACAAAGCAGGATCGGAGGGATTAGATGGGATTAGCTTGTACGAGGTTTGGTTTTGGTGAGAATAAAAAAAATATTGTATTTGCGAAGCTGAAGCTGATGAGTGCCTCTGCCTTCTATTTCTGCTATTTTGTCTGAGAAGCGAGAATAAATGGGGAGATGTGCAAAATCTCCATTTCAACTTTAATTGCTGCTACATGATGTTGTTCCTTCTCACAGCAGGATACTAACGTAAGAGAAATAGAGTTTTAATGGATTTCAAATTTTGCTGCCACTGCTGCACTCAACTCTGAGGAGTGATCAGAAGGGGAATAATGTGTGTTTTATTGAGGGGAGGGAAGTAGGAGTGAGCTGCGTTTTTATCAGGAATAAAAATTGTTTTTTAAGAAGATGAAAATAAAATGCACATATAAATGAATGCAAAACATATGTCCATGTACGAATAATGGATAAAGCTCATCGAGCCGTAAAGGTGAAAAAATGAAGTAACAAGATGAAGAAAAATTAAAATTTGATAATTTTTTTTTCTTTTATTGTTATTGCTCGCCAAAAACAGAGATAAAGCTGTGGTGGATATTGAGGGCGGAAGTGGACCAATAAACTTTTTGCAGAGGGGAGGGGATGAGGGGAATAAATATAGAAAATTATTTTACTATAATATTCATAAACTGCTTTTTAAAAAATGCGTAATGCGATGCTTAAAGTAAAAATCAGTTCAGCCCTTAATTGATGAAATTGCATTGTTCGGGAAACGTAAATTAAAAGGGAGAACGGTACT
>JAHZND010002805.1:0-33248 GCA_027744115.1 Acrocyrtus sp. NNG-2020
TAAACGCTCACGCTCAGTCAAATTTCATGCTATGTGACATTTCTGGTCACACGTCACCCCTTTTACTTTTCTTTGTAGTAATTTTCAGAAAACGATAATTCTTTGTATTGGTATGCTACGCAGAAAGCGCGTGGAAAATTGCTATGCTGTTGTGTGATCTGTGATTCTGTGATCTCATGCCAAATCTTTTCGTAATCTCTCCACATACGATATAATATAGGAAATTACATTAGTTAAAGATTGCGATTTCACTTCACAATTTTGAATTCTGGTTATACGACATGCCACTTACACTCGCTGTTTTGGTAAGATGGGGAAATGCAAATAGCCTTTTCGTCGATGATACATAGCTAAGATTTTTACTTCTTGATGCTACATGCAACTTGACATTCAAAAAAAGTTAGCCCAAATTGCAGCCCTTTTTGCGTACGGCCACTTTTATAACTATCACTTTTTTCCTTTTCTATGAAGATTCACTAACCCACGCTCTTCAGAGTTCAGTTCACTAGTTGTAGTTACCGCATTTACTATACCTTCACAATGCTCACTCTTCGCATATAGTTGTGAAGTTTGCAAAAGAAGACAAGTGCATAAGCGTTAGTTTGCGGGAAGTGCTTCGTAAGTTTCAGTGAGCGTCTGAATTTAAGAATCGAATTAAAAAACATGTCTCCAGCAGCACGGCTTCTTGGCTTCCTGTGTTCTATGATTACATGTGAGGTAGTGTTCCCTCCGCCAAATGTGCTCCCAAAAATTAGTTTGAATTATGACCATCAGGTACTTATTGTAATTTAATTAGTGTATCCTCTTTTCGGTAGTATTGTGCCACTGAATCTCATGCACATGCCATTCGATGTATTACCCTACAAGAGGAAAATCTAATGACAATAAATTATTTTACTATTATATCAGCCAGTACTCCGAACAGTTTATGGAGAAGTAAATGGGCATTATCTCACCACTATAAAGGGGAGGAATGTTGCTGCTTTCGAAGGAATACCGTATGCAGGTAATATGGCATTATAAAAATGTAATAAAAAGCGTGAATCCGATTTTTAAGAAGCTACAGTCATATTTCTTATTTTTATATAGAGCCACCCGTAGGAGAACTCCGATTTTCTGTGAGCAGACTTTAAAATTTATGCAATGACAACTGCAAGAATACGTCGAGTATGAAATTATTATAAATGATTGTATTAAATTTATCCAGAATCCAGAGAAGAAAAAGCCATGGAAAGAACCTATACAGGGTACCAAAAAGGGGTCAATTTGTATTCAGATGGACCCGTTTAAGTACTTCAACATTCAAGGTCACAAATTACCAACAAAAATTCGAGAAACCTATTGTTATATGCAATTAATTTCAATTAAATATTTATTTTATAGGCGACGAAGACTGTCTATACTTGAACGTGTACATTCCTCAGGTAGAAACGACTTCACGCTAAAAAAAAATTGTGTAGTTACCTAATTTGATAGACATTATTCCTTTACTAATAGCTGGAAAGCGACCAGTTGATCCCTGTTGTACTATTTTTCCACGGTGGATTTTTTTCATATGGTTCCGGGAACTATTACGGACCTGCGTATTTCCTAGACGAAGACGTAATACTGGTCACTATTAACTATAGACTGGGGCCACTTGGTGAGTGGCTGTGAATTTTCATTTAAGTTTAGACTTACATTTTCTTTGTATTCACGAATACAAAGAATGAACGCGAATGAATTAATTCACAGGATTTGCAAGCACTGGAGATGACGCAGCTCCAGGCAATTTTGGTCTCAAAGACCAAGCAATGGCATTAGGCTGGATTATTGAGAACATCGAAAGAATGGGAGGAGACCGTCATAGGATTGTGTTAATGGGCCATAATGCAGGTGCAGTAGCATCTCACCTGCACCTAATGTCTCCTCTGACAAAAGATCTCTTTGGAGCTTCTATTTCGCACAGCGGTAATGCGTTAAGCCATTGGGCATTCACTAATTCCAAGAATTTGACCAAGAGACTTGCCGAAGATTTTTGGTGTTCCACAAAGAGCTCCAGAGACATGATAAAGTGCCTTCGTGGCATATCTGCTAAAAATTTGGTGACCCAACAGTATCAACTTTATGTAAGATATTCGAGAAATTAATTGTTTAAAATCAACTAGAAAAGGGAGAAAATAATTTGAAATGGGATTGACATAGGAATTCATGGAGTATCCCACTGTCCTTTTCGGACCTGTGATTGAGCATGATCACGAAGACGCCTTCATAAGTGAAAAGCCGGAGGCACTCTATGCAAAGAAGTTGGTGAAGGCAAAGCCATGGCTTACTGGAATCACTAAGGATGAGGGCGAAATATTTCCTTTGAGTGCGTAATCTAATTATAATGCCTAAATGAGGAAGTAATCAGAAAATATTATGTTACTATCATGCGTAATGTTATTCGCAGTAAATAATTTGGGACTTATGGGCAACCGGAGATTCCTTAAGGAAATGTCTAAGGCTATTCCTATCGCACTAAACATCAAGTCGGATAAGGCTCCTTTAATCGAAGACTTCTATTTGGGAGAATATGACAAAAAGTTCAGTTTCGATGGCTCAGAAACTGTTCCTAATCTAAGCAAGGTAGGTAAATTAATAAATTATCAACATTTTAGGAAATGCATCGATTTATTGTACTCTACCCTTTAAATAGGGGCAAAGTGAGAAAGTTTACTTCTAAAATGTTACAGATGTTTGGAGATCGCTTCTTTAATGTCCCATTTAAGAAGGCCTTGGAGATTCACACAAAGCATGTTACAGATGCATTCACATACGCCTACATATTCAGCTACAAGGGAGCCCACAGCCTCTCTGAAAAGCTCCGCTTTCCGTCCAAAGACTACGGTGTCATGCATTATGACGACCTTCAGTATCTATTCAACAGTACAGAGTACTTCCACCCACTTTACAGTAGCAGTCCGGATCATGTCATATCTGCTAATGTTGTCAATCTCTGGTGGAATTTTGTGTTCCACGGGTAAAATGTCTTTGTAATCTGTATCTGCTATTTGTAATATCAGTATCAGTATCCGAAGGATTCCCTTCACGTTAAAATATCCGTTAATTTCAGTGAACCCATGATGAACACTATAGACCAGAAGGACCTGAAGCATCGCTTCTGGGCACCATACAGTGCAGAAAATCCTCTAGTACTGGACATCAACTCTAAAGCGTACGGCATGATACAAGTTCCCTTTACAAAACGAATGTCATTTTGGAACCAGATAAACGCGTACTAAAGTATAGGTTTAGTATTTTTTAACATGTTTGCCTATCCTATAAAAGTGTAAACAGTTAAGTATTTCATGGTACATACAAATTAATTATGTAGACTGAAGAAAATTTACGCTGTAAATAGGAACACACTCGCTACCATACTGCAACTGTGTAAAAAGCCTTTTTCGTTAAAATAGGACCATCTATATTTTTGTACAATAATCGCATATCGTTCAGTTTCAGTAAAAATAAAAATGATTATTTATGAGCATATGAATAGAGAAGGTAGCCCTCTCCGTCACTATTGCATTATCACAAGCACAAGGATATATGAGAATGCTACCTATGTAAATCATTATAGATAAGATCCAGTGATCTTGGTTCCAGTATCATCTAAATCATCTAAATCATCTAAATCATCTTGCTAGTCTCATTACAAGATCAAAGCAGACGAACCTTTCTAGGAAATCCCTAGCCAAAACTTGCGTGTACTCCCACCTATCTAAGGTATAAGAGGACATTATTACTACTACCTGTGTGCAGACACCTGCTAAACTGCTTTATGTAACTGCATGGAAGGAAAGGACTTGGAGTCTTCCAAGAAGAAAATGAAGTTTTCAGACAAAATCCAGCAGCAGTGAGGTTTACTCTATTCTTGCTATTGCTAACAGTGAGGTGACCCAATAATCTGCCGTTTTCTGAAATGTACACTGAAAAGAAAAATAGCTAACTGTATTGGTACTATGGTTTTTCTACTAGACCCTACTGGACTCTACTAAAATTCTCAGAATTATCTGCATAGTGTACATGCAAGGAAACGGGAATTTGGCTTAAGAACAAAAGAAGTAGTTGGCGTATCCGTAAAACGCCTTTTGCATTCATACTGTACTGTACTGCTGTATTATGTACATCTAAAAAATTAAACTAGTAGATTAAAAAATAGATAGAAATTTAATTTAAAAAATAAAATTAACCATTCCTGCCAGCAACAATGGCACTTTATTGCAGTGTTTTACGAGCGACAAGTGTAGTGTTGAATTTACTTTGTAGTTTCATTCTACCCATTGTTGAGGGAGTTGCGCATAAACTGAGAATCGGTTGTGAGTGTGAATCTCAGTCTTCTCAACCGGAAAGAAGGAGTAAGCGAAAAAAGGTAAAAAGTAACGGGTGTGCGAGTAGCGAAGGCGTTGTCACATCTGAAAATTGCCATCAGCACTATTATCATGGACATGACGGGAAAAGGTTAAAATTGTTGGTGGATATCACCGTGCGACAGGTGGGGGATCAGACAGTAGACATTAAGGAAACCACTCGATACGTTGTTGAAGATGACAAGACAGGAGGAGGTATCGTCGCAAGATTATTTGGAGCTGCTCAAAAACTAATTAATCTACCATCATCAACTGTGGTAACTGCAAAAATTTAATTTCCAAGATGCTTTAAAAAATCAGTTTTTAAGTCAGCATAACTAAAGTTTAGTGTATTCGCTACTTTCCTTGTCTCTCTTGCATAGTTGTACACAACTGAAAAGATTCGCCAGTGGACCCATGATCTGGAATCGTTAGAGAATACTTCCTGTGGGGGTGACCCCAATCGGATCAAGGTACATAACTTTTCGTTAGTTATTAACTCATTTAAGTCATGTGCGTTTGTTTATTTTACCGGTGTATTTTTTCCAAAATAGAAATCTCCAAAGCGAAGAATCTGTCGAGCAAACTACAGGAAGATAATTCCATTTTTCCCATTCAATTTACTTGGCTTCAGTAATTACTCCGCCTTTCAGATGCCGACCTTAACTGGATGCAATGTAGCGACTGGAACTGATGATCTCAGCCAACTTAACATCTCCAATATTTCCGCTGGTGCTAATGGGAAAGCAAGATCAAAGGTAAGGTCACAAACTGTTAATAAATTGGAGCAACAATATATCCAAACACAATACCATTTTCAAGCAAACTACTTTACAATTTAAAACAGAGACGAAGACACTCTTCCACCGACAACAACTCATCTGATGACGACTTCTCTCATTTGGAAATCAGCGAAATACAAAAGGAGCAGCCTCTCAATGAAAGCGGAGCAGGTCATGATGAAGTGGACAGTAACAGCGATGAGTCCCCTGAAACCGTAACGAAGGCAGTTACATCCTCCTCCTCTAACGAAACGGGGCAGGGTACATCTAAAGGCACATCCAACGGAAAAATTACGTTTAAGGAAAATCAAAATCAATCCCGTGATAACGCAGACTCAAACACCTCATCTAGTTCAATGGGGAGTGAGGAGCCTTCTGCAGGGGCTGAAGGTGCTGGCAACGCTTATACTTCAACATTCTCCCAAGAACTTGACGAGGCAGCTAATGAGTCGTACAACAGCGCAACTGATCCTGACTACAAAGTAAATATTTCTCTTATCGTTGACCTGCATGCGGTGCTCAAGCAAAGAAAAAGTTTTAGCATGAAGATGTATTGTAACTGGCCGTGACTATGACCATGATTTCTTTATGATAATGTTCATTTTCCAATTCTCTCTCTGTGACAGTTTTTTTTCCTTTAGCGTGTAATTTTTGTATTTGCAACTTGTCGAGAGTCATTGGCACCTAACCACACTCCCAGTTTTTCCCTTTTCATTCATAATCTTGAAGGCACAGCCTCACGCAGAGAGAACGTGTACCTGCACCCTCATTAAAGGTGCTCAAGCAAAGAAAAAGTTTTAGCATGAAGATGTATTGTAACTGGCCGTGACTATGACCATGATTTCTTTATGATAATGTTCATTTTTCAATTCTCTCTCTGCGACAGTTTTTTCCCCTTTAGTGTGTAATTTTTGTATTTGCAACTTGTCGAGAGTCATTGGCACCTAACCACACTCCCAGTTTTTCCCTTTTCATTCATAAACTTGAAGGCACAGCCTCACACAAAGAGAACGTGTACCTGCACCCTCATTAAAATACACATTCATTATCCTTTCTTTCTTGCAAGGCTCGCTATCGCTAGCATCCTTTTCACCAACAACAAGTTTGAAAGTAATTGTGATTACTATACTAAAGCTGTAGGACTTTCTTATGAAATGAAGAAAATTGCAAGTTTTCTAAATTCTCTAACATTTCTGACTTTTTAATGATTTGTCCTCCTTGTATAGCCAGATAGCACTTCTGAAGGAAGTAGTCTAACCAGTGATACTAGTGGAGTATCCGAAAGCTTTTTGAAGTCCAACTCTAACTCTCCGGAAAAAACTGCTAATAAAAATAGAAACGGAAATGTTGGTGGCGAGAACGACAAAGAAAGGGTCAAAGAAAGTGAGGAACGGGAACAGGAAGAAAAGCACAAGGAGAATGAACAGAGGGAGGGTGAGGAGGTAAGGCGAATTGATGATAAAAAGTCTCTATCACTTAAGCAAGAATCCCTCCCAAGTGGCGGTGATGATGGTGAAGGATACAAAACTCCAGAAGAGGAGCATTGTGATGAGAGATTCTATAATATGTGATTATGCCATGACTGATAAAACTTAAAAACTTCCTCTTATTTAGTTATTTGAAGGAATTCAAATTTCAAACATAATTTTGATTTCCTCACTTTAAGTCAAATTAACAAAATCATGTTAACATCATAAATATCATATTCTGCTATGCTAACACTCTCTGGACAAAAGCTGGTAATTTAAATGCATGAATGAAAAATGTTTACAACAAATCTGATAAAAATATGTGAAACCATCATCAATAATTACTGTAAATAATGCCCTTCCAATTAAAAGTAATGTTTACCCCAACGTTTAAAATTGTATTGTAAGAGATCCCATTGAATTTATGAATGCTTAACAATGAAAAACGAATAAAACAATGTAAAATATTATTATAAACACCAAAACTTGCAAACCGTAATTTAAATGAAAACAATGAAATAAGTCAGCATGATGTGGTCATTAAATTAAGTCATTGTGCATATTGTGTCTATCTGCACAGCAATTGATTTTTTTTGCAAAGATGAGTCCATGCAAACCGTAATTTAAATGAAAACAATGAAATAAGTCAGCATGATGTGGTCATTAAATTAAGTCATTGTGCATATTGTGTCTATCTGCACAGCAATTGATTTTTTTGCAAAGATGAGTCCACTAAACATTATTAGCAAACTTTCAGTTGATATTAGGCAAGGGTTTTCGCTTGTCATTGAATGAGCACAATTTGCTACGCGTAAATAATAGTCGTTTACGATACGACTACTGCACAAAAATTGGCATTCCTGGCTAAGCTCCCCAAAATCTCGCTGACGTTCCGCAAAAGTACCCCAGAAAATTGGGGATATGAACAATGATGAGTATAGCATAAAATTGGCGATTCAGTAAAATTGAAGTAACCCATTTGCTATTGTTTTGTAAAGAATACTCGCATTGTACATAGTAAATGAGCATAGCATGACATACTCTATTTTGCTCTGTAGTCAACCAGCCATCTCTGCACGAGACATTTACGCACTTTCGTAATTCCTTACTTATCTCAATTTTAAAGAGTTGACAGTTTTTTTGCACGAGGAATTAAGAAAGAAATACATTTTTTCTCCCCAATTCACAGCCACAAGCAGGGTGTTCTTTCCCTTTTTTCAAAATCCTACATTTATAGCCTAACTTTTACCTCCCAACTCCCATTTTCATTTATTATTGTACTCACTTACACAGAATATATTATGTATAACTCGATCGTATATTTTTTTGCTACATTGTACTTCATTTACCTGAGAGAATAAAACAAACATAGTCAATAACCATAATCCTGTTTTTTTTCAGACACCATTCAGCACACTTCATATTTCGGCCATGATTTTCATGAGCCTTACACCCTCTCCTCAGAGACTGCATTATTGTCTGCTGCACACTTGAGTACTTTTTTCAAACGGGCAGCTAATTGTAGTGAAATAAAGTGCTTATGTAATCTTAAACTCAGCACCTGCGCAAATATTAGATTCATGGCCCATCATCTTTTTAGCCGCTTTTTGCTACAAGAATACAATTTTACTTTACCGTACGTACCTACATTTATTGGACATGACATCACATACAGAAAAAAGTATCTTTTTGGTGCGATAGCAATCTGCTGAAGTGCTGAGAGAGTCTTCGCTTCCTTATTTGCTTACTAGTACAATGCTAGCTTCACCCTGATGCATATCGCACGCACGAGATGCATAGTGCAAGTAACTCACGTAAATTTGTACATACCTAATTCAACTTTTTTGAGCAGAGTAGCCACTTCAATTATAGCGAACTGCATTTTTTCAAAAGGCTTTTCAGCATTTTTTCGCTTATTACTTTGTTAGCGCTTCGAGCTTCAAGCATACTATACAACTTTTTGGCTTACAACCCAGCAGCTGCACATTCATTCACTTTGTGCTAGCTAGCGAGTAAGGAAGGTTCACTCAGAAAAAGAGAAACGCGTACAGAGTTTCGAATTTATAACGTCTTTGTTTGTCGAGGTAAGTATGTTAATGCTAACATAATTTCGTATAAACAAGCTTTTAATTTGAAAACCAATTCTTGAAAGTGTGCTTGTGTGTGAGGAGAGGATATGAAAATTTTTACCTAGCTCAAAATTGTTTTTCAGGATCCTCACACAAGTTGCACACTCCCGTAAAGGATACTTTGTATCGCTCTCAGGAAGAAAACAACTAAAAACTACTGAACAACCTTAATTGACTTTTGATGTGCGTAGTGGCTAGTTAAAAGTGCAAAAATTGTTGGCGCAGTGACTACGGATATTTTGCAAAAAGATTGGAAGCTGGATTTTAGCTGCCTAAATTCGGTTAGTATTAAAAATTTGTTACATTTTTTTAAAAATCCGGCACGACAGAGAAATTTCTAGAATTTGCATAGTAAAATGAACTCTTATTGAAAACCTGTTTTAAAAAATTCTTTTCAGTGATACAATATCAAAATGGAGTTTCTCTTTAGTGTTTGGGTGACGTTCGCCTGCATTGTGAGCCTTATCGGACTGTCCATTTTCTTCCTTGCAATTTGCATGTGGATCAGCTCATTTGTTATCCTCTACTCGTGGAGAAAATCGCACCTGCACAATTACCGACTCTTGCGAGAGGGCACGGTATGCAATAAAATAGTCCAGAACTGATCGTCGCGTGCTAGTGCACCGTTAATTAAAATGGATTGTGTAATATAGATAGTGTATAAAAATAGGTATACGGTTTACACTTGACTTGTTAGTTTTTATAGGACACTGCTAGATTCTAAAAGTTTCATCACTCCCCTTTACTATACCATTACTATGTCGCGTCTAAAAAATTTATTTTAATTACTCAAGAAAAAGCCTCCTTTTGTACCTTTTGACATGAATCAACGTGAGCTAGAGGATAATGCAAAAAGTGAATGCTGTTGCGTGCACTTGCACTAATTTTTTGAAGATTTTTTTTCGGTGTAGCAATCGATTGGTGCATCGCTCTTAGTCATAACTTCAATTTACTGACTGAATTCAGCAAAAAAAACTGCAGTCCGTTTTGGGACATACCTTCTCATCAGACACTCTGTAGTAGAAAATAAGAAAGTAGAAAAGTTATGTAAGCAACAAGAAGGGTAAAAAAAATTGATAGCTGATAATGACTTGAGTAATTTACGAAATAACACGTGACATTACTACTACGATTCTGTAATGAGTAGGATAACCTGCAATTAATTACCAAATAATACAATGTTGCTTCGGTGCATTGGAATATCATTTTATGTAGCTACTTGAAATATTCATTTAAATGTTTATGCCCTTCTTTTCTTCTGAAATGGTATTGCATGTAACAGACTTCTATTAAACTTATTGTTAGATGTAAGAAAAGATAAAATAAAATGCAAACTTCCGAAACTAACTGATTAATTCTGCAGGCCAGAGTAGTAATACGATTATTGATTCAGATAAGATAAAGATATGATTTTATCTCCCATTTTTGTTTTAGATTTAGATGTCTTAAGTGATTTTTTAGCTCGTGGATAAAAATTACTAATCGTTTTAGTAATCTTGGGCAGCCTGTACCGACGCTCACTACTACTAATTAGTAAATATGCAGAACGAAAATGATGAGATCCTTTGCTATAATCGTATTACTAACTTAACTTGGCATTCCCTCAAATTATTGCATACATCTTCCAGAAGCCCTTTTGTTTCAGCTTCAAGATTCAATTTCAGTAGATTTTTTGTGATATCAACCAACAACGACGAGCTGTTACCGAAAAAAACGAACAAGGTTGAAGGAAAGCTGAACTCTATGCAGGATGTCTACCAAACTGATAGTGAACTATCTTTGTCTGTTTCATTGAAAAGAACCAAGTAATCACAAACAAGCTACAGTAAACAGTTGCAATTATGCTCAATATAATAATTTATTGCATTTTATACAAAGCAGATTACATAAATAAAGTTTATTTTAATGAATTTAGCCAACCCTTGAGTTCTAACAAGAGTGGTAGTTTTTGCGCTTTCTGCAAGCAATCTCATTGGATAACAAATTTCAAAGATTTCAATAGCCTCATTTAAGTTTTTCAGAGCGTTTTGAATTCGTCTTTTGATCAATGCTTTGGAGCATTTTCCTGACTCTAGTAAATTCCTGCTAATGAGTACTTCCGCAGCTTGCAGTTCGTAAAGTATGTTACCTCGAACTACCGTCATTCCTGGGGTAACTTGATTCACGATTTTCAGGACCTCCTGACAGAGTTCGAGTTTTCGATAAGCTTCTTGCTGATTCATTTCGTGGAGTTTGTAGCCGTCATCTCGGCCATAAGACATGCACAAACTGTACTTCACTTCCATCGGGATATAATGGGTTGGGTGGAATACTCCCTTGCACTCCGCAAGGAATTCTTCCTGAGCTTTGATATTGGGCAGCGACTTATTGACAGTCGCCTGATATTTGGAGTTAAGCTTATCAACAGTCATCGTCGGTAAGTTTTGCGGAGCAACGGTTGCATTTCCAGACTCCTTCCTCAGCCGAACTTCTCATGACCATTCCCTTTTTGCAGTTACTACTGTTTGTACACACGAGCGTACTGAAATTTGTGCCCAGTTCTGCAGGGTCAAGGCATCTTTGGCATTTGCAAGTGAAGTATTTCGACTTGAAAAGTTTTCGTTGACGGACACTTGTTCCCTATAGCAAAAAGTCAATGGTAAAAGATTAACTGTTCTTTTGAGAAATAGCACTAATCAGTTTTATTTTTAAAGCAGAACGCATATTTTCATACTTTGAGAGAGCAATCATAGCACATTGATATGATAGCCCCGGCTGGAATGTCTAGGACAGCGTGAATTTCTAAAGTACCGTCATCTTGGTTTTCATAATGCGCTGCGTTTGGAAGACAGTCGTGTGCTATCATTGAAGCCTTTGGATAAATTGCTCCAAATGTACTGAAGCAGCCAACCTCAAATCCATTAACTTCGTACACTCCACAAGCCTGTATACAAGTGTAATACATAATAGCAAGTCAAAACAACTTGTTCGGAATGTTGCAAATCGACAATTAATAATAAAGGAATCTTCATTTACTGCAAAAATCTCCTCGTCTGAGAACTCTTTCTTCAATCCCCATTTATCCTGGATAACTTGGACCACGTACTTCTCATTCTCTGTCCACACTGGCAAAGTGCGGCGTATTTCATTATTATGCTCCAAACTCATAAAAACTTTCCACTCCTGGGGACGGTACAGTTTCAGCAAGAGTCCTCTCAAGATTCCAATTGCGCCATAATCGGTGCTTATGATTTCTGATGGAGCCTGACACATATTTCACAAGTGCAAAATATTTATTATGAAATTTTTACAGGGAATAAATATATTTTGTTTTAATGCTGGTGAAGAGTTACCTCAATTTTTCTTTCTTGAAAAAACCGGCACTCCAATTTATGAAAAGGTGAATTTTCACATCGTAAAGTGCACAGTGGCCAGCCACACTGCTTGCACTTGAACCTTAGTATAAAAAGCGAAAATTTTCAATCTCAATAAAAATTGCATTTATAATAATTTCACACTAGGTTATTTAGAGGTGCTCATTTACTAACTTTACAACTGTCTTTAAAGCATCTGAATGACATCCAACGCAAATAGCTGTGGACAGTGGTTTTGGTCCTGCTACTAATGGCTTCTCTTTACAAAATTAAGGTGCCCTTCTTTATGTCAGTCTTCGCTTTAAGATATCTTTATTAAAAATTAAAAAAATCGTTTTTAAAAATTATCTATTCAATTTCATTTATAGTTTTTCTGTCAGATTACCTTCCGTATACAGGTGAATAGTCACATTGAAATATATCAGTTTCAAAATACTTCAATCCAAGTGGCTTGCCGTTCCCAGTGTCATTTCCAGATTGTTGAGATGATGTTGCCTAAATATATTTACAAGTTCAATACAGGTTGTGCTGATTTTTTACGCGTAGCATAACTTTTTTACAATTACTATCTGTTGCAATTGCATTTAAGAGAGTATATAACTAACCTTCTTGTTTCCTTTCTTCTTGCCCATAATTTTACCTTATCTGGTAACAAAAATTTTGCCTTTATATTAAAATTCCTTAAAACATCTAGCTGACTATTGATAATTGATGATAGACTATTGTAATTGCACTTCTAGGTCCTACAAATAGGTATTGATGATACTATTTCCAATCTGCTTATTTTACTGTGTGAATAAAAACAGCAGACTACAGAAAGTGTCGTCGTGAAAAAGAGCAACTGGAAATATGAGCTTCAGAACATTGACTTCATTCTATAGAGAGAATCGCATGCTAAAAATAAAACATTTTTCGTTTGCACACTCGGAAACTTTCGCTCACACTTTTCAGAGACTGACTTACAGTTTCAGTTTGAAACTCTAAAAGCATTGTACATGGATTTGCTTTATTCATACGATACAAATGACTGAGAGGAAACATGATATTAGCGGTGCAGTAATACAAATTAATCACAGAATGACAAGAGAAACTGATCAGTACAAGAATTAATGACTAAATGTACAAACAATGTACTAAATAACCCAAGTAGGAAAATCGGACACAGTTAACGGTAAAATTAACATTAATTTTGTTAAGTTAATCATCTTGGTAATCGTCGAAATTGAGTTGATAATAGCCAAGATGATCCATCTGTAATTGGTCAGACGAAAGGGTTGCTTTGCAGAGGGACACTGTTGACATTCCAGCGGACAATTCTGGCATATCAGAATCTTCGTCGGAGTCGTCATCTCCTGCTGAATACTTTCCTGGTGCTGAATCAGAGAATATTGAATTGTCTGTTGTTTCTGCAGAAAAATTGCAATCTCCCAGTTCTATTCGAAAATGTATTCAAAATTGTTTAATCACGTTTAAGGTTACATGTAACAGAATAGAGGGACGCTTTATTGTGACTACCTTCAATAGCTTCCGGGTTCTTTCTGATTTCTTTCGTCTTACTATTCTGTCTCACTTTGCCCTGTCTTGCTTTAACAGTAGGTTTGGCTATAGCAGTTGGTTTTGCAATTGTTGATTTCGATTTGGGGCTAGTGGGAACAGTGGTTTTTGACCTGTTTTTACATGTAAACGAGCTCATTAATGTATTGCAACATTAATTTTATTAATTTATTAAATTTTCCTCCTAACCTGACGAACCCTGTCGTTTTTCCGGATACAGTTGCACTTCTCTCGAGTTTCGGTCTGGCCGCATTACCCCTACTACTGGATATTGAAGAGGTGCTTGAAGATTCCGATGACGGAGAAGATAAGGAAACTGAACGGCTGAATTCTGCTGATTTAGGTCTTTGTTTCAGTCTTGAGTTCGATGGATCTGGAGTGCTACGTAGTCGTACAACAGTAGGATTTTTAGATGCTGTTGGCGTTGCTTTTGGCGTTGACAGTCTTGAAATCAGATCCCGTTGCTTTTGTTGCTTTTCCACGGATGTGGCACCATCTTCGGAAGATCGTCTCTGACTAATTCGGCTTCCGGAAGGTGACCGGTCTTCACTTGCCTTCCTTCCAGGAGTAGTGCTTCGTTGTACGGGCTTCGCTAGTCCTCCTGGTCCGGACCTCTGTGTTTCGAATGCACTCACATTGCTCCTGGAGCTTGTTGATTTTTCAGGGGAAGGCGAAGTAATTCTGCCATCGTCGTCACCCCCTATAAGGCCAGTTTTGAACTCGTCGCTGCTGGACGGATATGTTATGCACAAGGATTCACTCAGAGAAATCAAGATCATTAATATCATCCTCTTCCAGTTCCGCAACCTGAACTTCTCCCGACGCATTCGGAGTAAATCCGTACGACGCCAAGAGACTTTTATCAGAAGACTGAGAATCTCCACCGGTATAATCTGCAAACTTGTCACTAAGAAAAGCAAGCATATTATGATTCTCAGAGGGATAAATTGCATGATTCACGTATCCAAGATAGTCGCCTGTCTTGAGAATCCCTGAAAGTAAAAGCCAACACGCTAGTTTTAATTATATCTTGAGATGCTTTCTATGTAAAAAATATTTAAATAGTTCTTGCTGTCTCAAACTTACATGAATCAATTGATTTTAAAGCTACTACCCACGCTTTATAAAGAAACGAGTTGGAAATGCGAAAACAATCGCAAATTTGCCCTTCCCTCTTATGCCTCAAAGGGGTCACCAAGTGCTCGTTATAGGCCCGGAACATTTCCTGGGGATTAAGTTAGGTTAGGTTAACTTTAAAGTTTTATATCCCAAAATAGAATTGTGATTTCAGCATTTGAACAGAAAAGCATGCACGTAGAAAGGAGTCAACCTGTGTCAACCACGCATTGACATGTTCCTCCATAAACGATGCCAAGATGTTTTCCAGGCCCCACATCCTGTTCCCCAAAACGACTAGCATTTGACTGACTCGGCCATTCGCCGCTGCGACACTGGGAAATACGTTCGTGTTCTTCCGGGCGAATAGCCCCACGAAGGACTAAATTTTCACTGTCATTTAATTATAATAATTTAGTAATGATATTAAAATACCAAGTACAGAAGTAAAATTTATATTTATAGAATCCAGTTTTTGATCCAACCTTATTTTCTCATAACTGATTTGTTTCAAAATTTGAGGCCTGTAAGTACTGATTATGTCAGAAACTCGTTCAAAGTACTCCTTAAAATAGTAAAATATTAAAAGTATTAGTAGGTATTTCTAGCAGATGAATAAAGTTTTTGTTTTATAGGATAATCACAGCCTTTGATAAAGGCCAATCGATTTTCTTAAAATTGGACCAACCTGCACCAAATGAGGACACAGAGAATAACTCATTTTGTGACATGAATAAAAAATGTTCTGTTAACTTTTTACGCAATTGTGGAATTTGTTCTGTTCACTGCGAGCAACGTTGTACTAATGAGTGGTTTGCAAATAAACTGCGTATAGGTCAAAGCGAATTAAAATCGGGAGAAATTTTTATTAAATACTCAGTACTTGATCTCTGGCGCAGCTAAAACGAGACTACTTCATGATTATCGTGATGCGATGAACTGGCTATGGTGTCTCCTTTCCTCTAGTTCAAACTTTGTACATGAATCATCAAAATTATCGACATGTACCTACTTTAAGCTTTATGCGATTGACAAGACAAACGACAGCATGCAACTTATTATACCTACTCAATGAGGTGAACTTAGCCCAGAAAGATGCAACTTTGCACAAGCATGCGAAGAAGTGATCCAAAGCCTTTGAATGGAATTAAGCACCAGAGTGAGCAGAGCAAAGTAATTAAACTTATGTTTAGTTCAGCTACACTATAGTTGCCAATTCACGACTAAATGACATAATATGTATGACGAATGCATGTTTTGCCAATCTCCTCTCTAATTTTTATGGATGAATAAAAGTTTTTATAACTAGTAACTTGTTTACTATTTACTTAAAGTGCGACTACCAGAAACAAAATCCCGATTGATAAACTTAATGAGGATAATATAATGGCGTGAAAAATAGGATAAACATAGCATTTAATTGCCCTGTATAAACTGTTTTTCTTTCAAAAACAGAATCGAAAGCAAAATAAAATGGAATTTAGCACAAACGTTCTGATTTATGTTTGAGTACAAAGAGCAGCATTGTTGGATTTCAAGTAGGCATGCATGTACGATTTAATCTGCTGATGCAATCATATCTAATCAGTTCACTTCCACTTTCATTTGACGCCCTCTTCCTAACCCATCATGTTTGCTTACGTTAGCAATTACAAAGGTGAATATAATATGTCTACCACGAAATTAGGTAAAAAGTACTGGCAATGTGAGAAGCAATAAAAACAAAGAATCACGGTTTAACATTAATACAGCAGGAAGGGAATCGTCTACTTTTTATTCGTTCCTTTCTACTTAAATACAAATATTAAAGTAATATAGCATAACATAATAGTATACATATTATGGACATAATACCTATTTGCAGTTAATTAACATCATATCATGTGAATGAATACATGAACTATGGACATTGTACATAATAGTTATTTTACATTTTTCAAGTGGCTCGCACTTGAGTTTATTAAAGAGAAAACTACAGAATCAATTAAAGATGTCAGAGTACAAATACAAATCTTTACCTATCAACTAACCATTTTGAATAATAGCCCATCAGACTACTTTTACAGGAATAAAAATGATAACAAAATAGGGGAATGTAGATATTAGTTCCTGTCATTGAAAGTTAGTGTCTACTCTACTACATACTATCTTTTTAAATAGAATTTGACATGTATAAAACATACAGTAGCGGATTGCTTTGCAGAGTAATAGTTGTTATAAGGATTTCTCTTTAATCACTGTATGATCTGGATCGGTGACGACGGTCCCCAGAGAAAGAACGAGACCTACCACGGCGTGGACTTCTGGACATGGACCTTCCACGACCACTTCGACCACGAACCGGCGACCTAGAACGGCTTCTGTGCCCTCCTCCTCCTCCTCCACCCCCTCCTCGCCTGGGAGGTGGACGGCGATCACGAGATCTGCCAGTGCTCATTTCCACTCGAACGCGCATCCCTCCAACTCGCCTAGATAAAAATATAAGTTCATTAAGAATATGTACTTACCCAAGCGGGTTTAAAAAGTCGAAGAAAAATGCATGATTTCCTCATACGTTCCATCCAGGTTCCTGACAGCATCTTCAGCGTCTCTTGGATCCTGAAACAAAATATTTTCAACTTGTTGCAAATAGGCAAAACAGTAACAAAATGAACACATAATTAGTGAAAAATTTCTGACTCAGTAATTGGCGATAATCCAACTGTTAATTACCCAATTATGAATAAAACGATTATTTCAGGTCATAACATTTTCGCACCAAAGCAAAACTGAATCTGCCAAGCCCTTTTATACTGCTTTCAAATCTATCACCACCTCCGCAACATTCATATAAAAAGTCTCTAAAACATTGGAACAAGACTTTCGATTTTTTATATAAAATCACAGCCAGAAGTCAATTATATATCAGACAGTACATTAAAATCCCAAATACAACGATACTAAATATAATTATAGAACGAAAACGTACGAGATTGAAATTTTTTAAAGAGACAAAATATATTTGTGCCAAACTTAAAATAGTGACGGACACTAACCATTGTGATGAATTTTGAATGTCGATTTGAGCAAGTGATGACGAAGGAACGAACGAGATTTCTGAATAACAAAACTAGATCCCTGACTTCTCTGTCTGTCACGGTCACAAACTCTGAGTTATTTTGACAAGATTGAGGGTGGAAGTAGTAGTGGTAGCTAGAGGAGTAGTAGTTTGACTCAGAAGTAGTAGTGATGTCGACGCTTGACCTTTTAATTGTGTGACAACGACAGAGATGAGATGGAGGTGATTTTGATGAATTTTTGGATGACAGATGGAGGAGGAAGTATTTTTAGCGGTAGTAGCAGCAGAATATCAGTAGTAGTACGGTAACAACGGTGGTAGCGGAATGCGGAAGTGTAGCTTAGCAGTAACGTACACGCGTGGCAAACAATGTAGCAAAAATAATACAATAATTTCTCGGAATTTGGAATTTACGTATCAAAAAACATAAAAACTTTGGAATTAAAATAAACTAAAACCATATACTTGATTAAAAATCAAATTATTCAAACTAAAAAAAAGTTTCTCTAAAAGTCATTAACGACAACTGAAAAGAAGAACTTAAAAAAAAGTGGCTGAGGTGAAGTAGTAATTAAATTTATTTTTGGTGGTGGTGGTGGTTGGTGATGGACAGTGGAGGAGATCTAGAAGGCCAGAGGTGACATTCAAACTCTCTTGAAGAAGGTAGAAGTAGGAGGAGATGTTAACATTCAATTTTTAGAAGTCGACGCGTGGGCTTCAACAACTGGCAACAATTTTGAAGGACAGGCAGGAGGCCGAAATTACTTGTTCCCTGATCTGATCTGACTGAAAAAATTTTGTATTTGTAGTTCTTTATGTTTTTTGTGTATTACCTTTTTAATTAGATTTTGGATTTTATAAAAAATTACTGATTTTGTCAATCTACGAAACAAAAAGTTATTATTTCTCTGTTGAGTTATAGAAGCGAGGGAGGAGACGAAGTAGTACTGAAGAAGTAGATGTGTCGATGTATTGTTGCTGCTTTGAGATTGATGGAGGATGAAATGACTTGAAGAGATCGAGAGACTACGTATGACGAGCGACTTAAAAAATTACAAGACAAGGTTTGGACACAAGTAAAAAAAACTTCCTGGGAATATCTCCCAATCAATATCTACTTACCTCAGAATTTACCTTTGACCCTTTTCCAAACTCCTTCCTTTCCCACTCTTGGTTCTTTGTTCCTCAAGGCACACGCCCACAAAAATCAACTGATTTGGACAGTGTTTAATTACCACTTTTTTTTGGCAATAATAAAATTCTATTTTGAGTTCTTCCAACGAACACTTCCGTCCAGCAGAAAACGTCCTCTCTATAAAAATACCTTTTTGCAGGTGGCAAAATACTTTAAATTTTCAGTTTAAAACTACAACACATACAATGATACAATACAATATTATACCAAAAATAGCTCTAGTAAATATATATAAATAATATATAGTTTTATGCACTATACGCACCAAAATTAATATTTGCGGCTCAAGTGACCGAGATCCAAGAAATAGGCACGTACCAAATTTATCAGCGACGAAGAAGCAATCGAGGTCTTTCTTGAAAAATATATCTAACAATACACCTCGCCCTCATCAACAAATACGAACATCGACGACGGAGAAGTAGCAAATTTATGAAAGCATTGACTGACTTGACTTCTCCCACCCCAGAAACACAACGTGCAGGGATCACAATCACATATCACAGTACGAGTACAGCATATAATTACGAATCCTCTCGCTCGTGTTTTAGTCGTGGTGCAGTGAGAGTGAGCAGTGCACTCTTCTGCACTGATCTGGTGCTCATGCAATAATGTTAAAAAGTCGACAAAAGATGAGCCAGTATGGCACACGAACTACGGACAGGATAAGAAAAATACTGAAAGAAAGTCTTCTTTGACTGCCAAAACAAACAAAATATTCAAAAATTTAGAAAACGTATCCTACTCATGTTCTAAAGCAAACAAGAGGAGGATACTCATCAAAATGTTAATGATGTGAAGATATAGCATTATTAGTATTTCCGACTATTTCCTAATTATATTTTCAACAGATGTGGTGTGAGATATATGAAAAAAAATTAAGAGAATGAGAATGGGAACGTAACAAAATGTATTGTTAATTGTAATGTATTTTACTAATGAGTGCTGCCTGCCTGACTAATTAGCAGTGTATTATAACATTTTTAACATCATCTTTTGATGAAAGAATGTACAGACAGATAGGTATTGGCATGTATGGAATCCGCGTAACATGTGTTGATCTTGATGAGTGTAGTTGGGGGAAAGTGGGTGGGTGTGATTTTGAGATCAAGCTCTTCTTTGTTGTCGTCGCCATTCCGCTCATGGCTTGTTGAAATGAATGACAATTTAAAATGCATGAACAGTTTACAATGAAATAGGCTGTGGCTTAATTTTTTGAATTTTCTATGTAGAAAAATTTTATTTTATTTCATCGCACAGAGACATAATTACAGTAATATAGTGGCTTGCTATTAATATATAGACAAGTGGAATCCGCATAGCATCTCTTAAACTTTCTCTACGAACATAAATCAGTAATCAGTACTATTTGTCTTAAAACTACAAAAAAAGATGTTTTCTTGCGACTGTAGTGGGAACTGAGGAGAAAATATATACTAATTTTTCGGTTGCAGTAAACAATTAAGTTAATAATTGATCATGCAACGTACAAAGGAACCGTAAAGATTATTTTTGGCTTGTAGCTAAATAAAAAACTCAGCAACTTCAGTTGTAGTTTATGTAAGTACACTTATGATGGTTTTTCGCTAATTTCTACACTAAATAACTCTCAGTTACCTTTTTAAGTAAAGACACCGGTTTGAAAGTTTGAAACAGTTGGAAAATTTGAATAAATTAGTTTTGAGCAGTTTATTCGAGGGGCTCTCTGGTACGTTCGTAGCTCACAATAAAGATGATTTGACAGAATAAAAATGAGTATATTTTTGTATTATGATTATCACTAAATACCAAACTTGTGTGGAGGTATGTCGGCATTTACAGTAATGAATAAAACAACCGACAACGATTATTTTACCGTCTATGACTAAATATATCTTTAATTCTATAAGTATGATATTCAGAGCTCCTATAGAAAGTCCAGATTTTTTTACTAGGTGGTTGTAGAAATATGGTATGTATCAACCTTAGTTTATTTATAATATTTTAACCACGTACTTAATTGACTAATTAAGTAATTATAACTACACTGTTTCATGTTATAGATCTAACTTGCGGTGACAATGAGACTGATCATTATTTTGAAATAATTATAAAGCATATATGGAATTATCTACGCACTTACAATATTAATCCTAATTGATGCTAACGAATAGTCAAAAATAACTATATGTATTATAATTTTTAATGATTGAAATGATGTTTTCAGTCAGTGTGAGCAAGGCTTTCGTCACTGGCTTCGTCTTCGTTGCTGAGTCCGTTGGGGATTTTTACTGCGTCCCCGTTGGATCCAGCGTGGTCAATGTTGGCAAACAAGTACCCGATTAAGGGCAACTTGGCGAGGTACCTTTGAGGCTCGGTGTCTCCTGTGAAGTAGGTGTACACTTTGGAGAGTACCAAGTAGGCCAACAGACCGAAAGAGACGGCAGTCAGGGTGAAGAAACCAACGATAAGGAGGACACCTCCAAGGAACACGGAAGCGATTCCCAAAAGTGTTCCTACAAAAAATTAAAAATCAAAATTTTAGTAACTACTTTGGAAAAATAGGATTTAGATGGTTTACTTTTTTTTACAAATTATCTATTTACCCTCAACGCACAGGAAACCAATGAATGTCACAAGAAGAGTGATCGCAGCGAAAGAAAGGAATGTGATAACTGGCACAGCACAGGTGACAACCAGAGCGAGGATGGTCATCGCCATCACTGGATTTTCGGCGGCATACTTCTTGCATGACTCCCAGAAAGAGTTCACCGCTGGAGGCACACGGAATGATGACATTCTCTGACCTGAAAATTATTAGCGGACAAAAATCTTTAAAAATGACTACGCAGAATTTTCTCTGTCTCTGTTTACTTTACAGCGCGTACACAAATTTCATTTTCTCGCTGTAAGTATTTTTTTAACTAGGTATTAAGGCACGTAAGAATGAGTTCGCATCCATAGTTGCTTCATCCTGCAATTATAGTGTTTTTTGTAGTAATGAATCATGAATTCCAAATTCTCCACACATAACGAATTTTTAAACATTTATTACACAAGAGGATGCTCGATTTCATCAAATCTCGGTTCTTATAATGTGTATCGTCACAGTTAATTTGGGAGCTGTGTTACCTAACATCATGCAAAAAAGGGCAGATTTCTTATGAGCATGTGATACGATAATTCTCCACTAGTATACTGCACAGAGGGGACCTACGATCAATCCAAATGACTGGACAATTGGGTATGATTCCGGCCATGCATATTTTGGCTACATCACTCAACTACAAAATACATGCTATATGTGGCCCATGTAATTCCATTTAAAACAAAGAGACTGTCTGTTTGCCTGTACTTTCATTGCATATCATCGTCTGTAAATGGATAACATGTGAGTGTGGTCATCCAGACCCAGCACCAAAACAACTCCCATTTTTATGTGACTGCAGCATACGAAAGGCAGAGAGAAGTCAAAGTCAAGGTCAAGCAAGTTATCAACCAATTTTTTTTATGTAAGGGACTATGATGGAATGAACGAAAAATAGCGAAAGTAAAATGTGACGACCATATTATATTAAACGGATCTTTAAAAACATTCAAAAAGCAACTTCCATAATTTCTACCCATCCGCTTAAATTAATTATGAGCAAGCTACAAGCTATGTCAATAATTTTCAATTCTATCAAATGATAAGATTGCTCAGAGATGGCAGAAAACGTAATCAATGAATCAGCTTTATTTTGAAAAAGTCAGCACGAAGAAAGCAATTTTAAATGATAACTGACTCCGATTACGTTTTAATTGATTTACTTCACTTTTCAAAGGGGGTCACCAGAGTTCGACCGAGTTTGCTGCATTCTACCATTCACCATAAACCAAAAATTCTAAGAAAACTCACTCTGGCTTAAGAATGGATTTTTATTTTCATTTTTAAAAATGAAAGGGTCCCATTCATTCCACTTCCTATCACTCATCGATCAGCACGCTTGCCACGATGACGCTGTGATATTTTCGAGTTAAAAAATTAAAATAAAAATAACTTAATTTGACTTACCAAAGCGCTGGAATCTACCCCTCACTTGTTGCTCGATAATGTCATTGATAAGCCCAGTTTCAAGACCTAACTCCCGGAGAGTGTTATTAACACCGGAGCCTACAACATCAATAATGCTTCGACTTCGTTTTGGATTCGGACACATTTTTAACAAGCAAAGCGAATCACGTCAAAACTCTTTTCAAAAATAATAATTCTCCACACCAAAAATATTCCAACAAATTATGGTTTCACTGGTACAGAAAATTATATTTCGTTGCACACAAAAATATTTTTTCTTGGTCTTAAAAATTATATTCTCTCCTTTTCGCGAATTTCAAAATATATTGAACTTTCTCAACAATAAAAAATCGGAACAAATAAAAATTTTTTTATGTAGACAGCCAATAATATAATACGTGATGGTAGTATAGCAGCTCAAAATTGTAGTTATGTAGCGCAGTGGAGTGTTCGCGTTCCTCTTCTGCTCACACTGTTAGTGAGCTTTTTACCTACATTTTTTTATCGAAATCCTATCCACATACATCCCAGTGATAATCTACATACTTGTTCCGCACATAAGCAATACACATCTCAGCACAATTTAACAAAAAAATATATAATAATTTTCTTCAAGAAGGAGAAAAAAAACTTGCCCTCTTGCTACGATTGTTGTTTGCTATGCATGCAGCGTCCAAACCTTTACGTTTCTTTTACACATATCTCGAATCTCTACTGTTTTCAAAATGACCAACAACCTGTTGAAGAAATGGGGGTAAAGCTGCACGTATAGGGATGCTCAAGATCTTTAATGCACTCCCAGGAATATTTTCGTTTTTCAAGCGATGCGAATCACATCATAACACATGCCTCCTGTTTAATTCCTACTTGTATTCAAAAAACAAAAAAAAATCCTGTCTGTTGCAGCAAAAAGGGAAGCCAAAGTCTTGCATTCTGATTTTTCACAACCACCTTTAATAATATTTTTAAATCGTTTGCGTGTAAATGTATTTAGGCTACGACTGTACACAATAAGACTAATGCTTTTCCAACAGTTCACCTCCCAGAACGAGAGGAAGTGTAAAAGCAAGAAAATTTAAAAGAGCGAAGTAGCCAGTACTACCATCGGCCATTAAGTATTTTGACGTGTACAGGATGACAGGAGGAGAGTCAGCAAAAAATAATAATTGCACTTTAACCTTTTCCTATCCTTCCTTCATCATCATTACGGACTGAGATTATGATTTGCTGGTAGGGGTTGCGTGGATTGCAATATTTGAAATATTAGCTTGCTAATGGGTGTTGCACGGCAAAGAGCAAAATTTCTGTTTTTCTTCCTTTTTGTGTTTTTCAATTGTTTATGATTGCGATTTCGTTAGGTTGGACGGATAGAGCTTTTGGTTTCAGTGCTTTGTGGGTTTTGCATTGTTGTGTGTGCAAAAAAAGAAAACAAGCCAGTTTCGCCGACCAATTCCATTGAGATGATCTAGTTAGCTGAAAGCTCTATATGTGCGTGTGCTCTTTTGTAGGAATTTGAGTTTTATAGAAGAATCCACAAGTGATTCTAGCAAACGAAAACCTAGATTTTTGCCAGAGAATAAGAAAAAGTAATCAAGCACATGACCACTTGCAAATATCTTTACCACATTTTGCGCTCGGTTATTAATGCCATTCTCTCTATGATACGTCAAGTTAGGTATCGAAGTTGAAGATAGGTTTATAAAGAATCGACGAGTTTGCAAAAAAAACGCTTTCTGACTTAACCAAAGCAAAAGTGATTTTTATAGATGAATCTTTAAAGAAAAACCAATGGTGCCGTATCAATAGTAAAAAGAACTCGTTTACCTGCAAATACAGCTCCGTAGCTTAAGACAAACAATCAAATTATTATTGCTTGATTAGATTCACTACTCAGCTCCCAGGCTATTAAAGTTTTATGAAAATGAGATTTTTCCTTCTTTGTAAAAAATCAGAATATATCATGAGCAGAATCTTTGCCTAATTTTTTTTTATTCATTAGGTTTAGGTATTACGTTTTCTCTGGTTTGCGTCTGCAATTACTAAAAAATTAAGATTCAGCAACCTGCAATATTCTAGACTCTTTCTTGAGCTCAATGATGTAACAAGATACTTAAAGTAGGAATGTACATTTTACTAGTGCACTTCGATAATCAACCATCATAAACTTAAATCAGATGCATCATTAACTCAATGTAATCTTATTATTTCAGACTCATTTTACCAATACAACTCAAGCAAGCAGATAAGCAATTTGGAAATTTTTTAATAAGAAAACTTATTGAAGTAGTTTCGTTTTCGTCCCTACATTACACACATTCATTCATTATAGGAAAAAGAAGCTTTCTCCGTTTGGCCATATATTATTAGAGCACGCTGGAATGAAATTGCAGAAAATTCATAAAGACTTGACACTTGAGTTTTCATGAAAACGATTTTCATGCATGTGCTCATATGCTACGCTATATAGGTAATACGCATACCTAAGTATATGGATTGGATTATGTAACAGCTTCGGTAACTTTTCGTCTCATGTGCCTGGCTGTACCTGTACTGTACCATGCAATGTGCCTTTACGCATTGTACTGCACTGTGGCAATGGCAAGAGGGGATTTGTATCCATCAGTGCATGTCACATTTGAGCATATGATCAACTGTCATAATAAACGCTGCTACCACCAATGTTGAATGTATAAAACTGCCTTTTAAAGCAAAATCTCAAGTTCTTCTCAGCTTTGAACTTTGCTAATGCACTTCATTAACCTTTTCAGTGAAGCATGCCACTCGACATGATAACCATCAACCACTGGCCACTGGCATTAAAACGAGCGCCATAGTATTTTACAATTACTGCACTGCTTTTTCACATTTTTCGCACTTTTCTCTGACAAAACTTTTTTTCTCTGTATGTCTGTAACTATACTTAAGTAATTCCGTCCCTTTATAAAATTAAATCCTTTCCGCTGCTGTACACTAATTTAATAAATTATTTTTTTTCTTTTGTGTGCAAAGAAATAGTTTTTAATTGGCAATGGCATATTTTTGTAGGGAGAACTGATAAAGGTACTTTTTTTCCTCTATCGATCTTCTTTTTGAGAGACGTGACCGATTGCAAATTGTGTGTTTGCACGTGTGTACAAAGTTTCAGATATTTTAAGTCTTTTTAATTACCTAGCAGTGGCTCCTGATGAGTATCCCGGTCCATTTTGCACATAAATGTCGAATACTTTCTTAGTACTAACGTCAACAGAGTAATGTTGACCGCAGCAACAAAAACAACCAAAAGGATACAGGTCGTAATCTTTGCTAGCAAAAAGTGACTCAATAGTCTCTTCCTTAATTACAGCTACTTTAAAAGCCAGCTGTCAAACCACGAGAAAACAAGAAATCCTCGTCTCTTCATGTACATAAAAATACTAAAAATTCCACTGACTTTGACTGCAAACAAGGATAAAAACGAAATATTGGAACGAAAACATGAATTATTAGCAAGTTCCTTCTCTCTCAGCAATCCCGCACTAAAACCTTTTTATCAATAAAGACATTGCGGTGGAATGTATGGATTCTTCTCTAGTAGCAAGTAGAGTACATACAAAAAAGTGAAGGAATGGACCCAGAAAAAAAGGGAGTATTAAAAGCTGCAGCTACGAGTAGCTGTGAAAAGGCAAAAGGCAGCGAAAATATTATTTAAAAAAAATCTCAAGGAAAATGCTAATACTGTTTTTTTATTACAGGACTGCTGTAATACGTAACGAAAATGAAACGGGGAAGAAGGGTGAAGGAACTTGTGAATTTGAGAATGAGTAGTAAACCAACGCTGTTCTTACGGCCATCACAAAATGCATTACGCCCTGGGTTATATCATGTAGCTAAATAACGTGCTTACATAATAAAATGGTACAGTGCAGGTAAGTCAATAGGGAGAGAGGGAATACCTCTCAGGTATGATTGAATGGAAGCATCAGAGCTAATATAGGTGACTGTTCACCATCAATACTCACTACACAGGAATAGTCTTATCGTTAGCGGAACGCTTCTTTCCTAACATGAGTTTTGAAATAGTAGAAAAATCAGTTTTGGCCCGGTTCCCGGCTTCGTGCAATATGAACTTGGTCTTGATGGAGTAAAGATATTGAGTTTTTGCAAAGTGAGGGAGTAGTAAGATGCGGTATCGTCTGATGGACATTTTTACGCGAGCTTTGGCGAATGACTTGATACCGTTCTTTGCAACGGATGCACGTAAAGTTATGTACTGTAAATTAGTAGTAATTCGAGAAATGCAGGTAGATCGTAATGCATGAGTGGGCTGACATGCCTTTGATTTCAATTCCTTAGTATAGGTACTCATTTTTTTCCTTTCGAATTTTGCTACTGGGTTTGGGCAGGCTGCCACAAAAAAATAATATTTTCCCCAATTATTTATATCAGTATGCTGTATCACAGTAATTCAATTTTGCTTGGTAGAGCACAGGGTACAAGAAATTGGATTAGTGATTTAGTTTGTGCAGTTGCCACAAAAATGCATGTTAGTGGTGAAGGTGAAGGCAGTGCAGAATAAATTATTGTTGCAGCTCATATTTTCCCAAATTCTTGGCTAGTTTACGCTGAAGATAGTATCGCAGCTTTTCCGCAAAGAAGCTGGTTCTACAAGAACATAAAGAACTAGATAGCTCACAAGAAAGAGGTACTCGAAAATGCAGGAAAAGATGGGGATTGAACTCGTGTCGGAATGAGTGTGAATTAAAGGAAGGATGTGCTCTGAGCAAGATTGCTAAAATTACCCGTAACGATGCGATGCATTCCATAATAAAATTCTTAATATTAGAAAGGGCAATGTTGTCAGTTTAGTTTAGTCGCAATCAATATTTCTTACTGGGATTTACCAGCAAGAATAAATTTGGTAATAATTGGGAAAAAGTGGTTTGGTGTATTATCCTATTTATCCTTCACAATTCTTTCCCATTCTATATGGTCTTACAAAATATCAAAAAATATGACGCAGCCACATAACATTGTAACTTGTTAATACTAGTAGAAATGTCTGGAAACATGTTGAGACATTCACTTCAGATGTGTAAGCAGAGGTTAGAGGCTTGCTAGCTACTGTCTACGCTAATATTGTTATCATAAAGTCTTAAATCAATTATCTGGAATATTCTTAAGAATAATTTCTCAAGAATAATCTGGTTGGGTTCCTTTTATGGAAAATATTATTTTTACATAGGGACTTTACGAGGTTGTCCACTCTAGTTCTGCTAAGAACATTAAAGCTTGGATTGGAAGTTGAGTAAGTTCAATAACTTGTTTGAAGACAAATAAAATAACCTCGTAGACGCAGATTAATTACGTTATAATAATTATGAAGAAATTTAATATGAAAACGAGACAAAGCTTTGCTTAGCAAGAGGCTTCTTGCTTTATTGGCATTGCAAACATGTTACTATAATTCATGGCACTTGTAACACTTGAGAATTTCTCAGAAAACCGTATACGAAGAAACGTTCGTAGCGACTGTCACCTGTCATAGTAAATCAGATTACGTGAACTATCAATATTGTACCTAATAAATATTTTACTAATTCTTTTAAAAAATATATTTTTCGACGTCTAACTATTCAATGGACAGACGTTTGTTCATTTTCACTGCATATTCTATACTTAGGCTGTGACTTGTGATTTGTGATTAAACTTGGCTGGAGTAATATAAAACTGTTTATTCTATCCTAATGCCTTACTTTTAGATTTCAATATGACTAATTTAGGTATTAATGTATATGAGAAAATGAAGCTCTTGTGAAATATAAAGTGAAAAAGTTGTTCTGATATATTCAGCAATTCTACATTCTACATACGATTTATATGCATTCATTCTCTCTTTTGATGCTTGCTTGCCTGTTTGACATTGACTTTGACTTTTACTCTCTGCTTGCCCAGCGCTTTTTTGATAACATTTGTTAATATCTTTAGACTTTAGTAATGCGGATGCTTAAGAAGGTATTTGTGTTTTTAAATATGTTCTTAATTTGGTAAATTACTGCAAAATAAAGTTCAAAATTGCCCCAAATTCTGTACCTGCTTTATCGTCCGGAGTGATCCACTCTTTTGTCACAGAAGCCAGCAAATCCAGCAAGTCCAGATACTTCTGCTTGGCATTTGTCTTCGCCCTATCCAGTCTTGCGTGAATACCGGCAACAAATCCGGTTCCTTTCTCCTTCCCTTCCTCTACCGCCGGCTTTGTTTCCTCCTTGATATCCGTTGCCATTTTACCCTCTCTCCAACTGTCACTTTCCCTTCCTCGTCGATATACTAATCTCACAAAACTCGGTAATTTCCACCCACTCCGCCTTCAACTTTAACCCAATTTTTTTAGCTTTTCCGACTGTCCACAAAAGCCGGACTAAATTCCACGCAAACGAAGCGTATCACAAGACAAGTTGATCGAGACTAACTTTGGAAAAACTATTTTTTTCAAGTGTCATCTTCCCAGTGAGCACTATTGCCAGATAATTGCCTCATTTCACTCCCTACAACCACACTATCATATAGTTCACGACAACTTTTTTTTTCTTCACTGTCAAATCTATTCCTCCTTTTTAATATCTTCCTTACAGACAACTCAGCCTAACCATATCGTCGTAAAAACCACATGGACTGCATATGATGAAACTATCAGCGTCTCTCTCTGTCTGTAACAAGCCAAGTCGAATTCACTTTTTCCCTGCTATCTCTCCTGTTCCATATACGCTCCATTCTAAGCATGACTTATATACGATGACAATTTGCGATAAGAAAAAAACGAAGAAAAAAATTCTCTTTTCTTCACTCCTTCTTCATTTTTTCCCATATCCCGTTAAAAACTGAGTGAGGCTATATAAAGGCTACATAAAAGTTCCCCCTTTTCCTCCTCCGACGGTGCTCTATCCACACACAGGAATAAAAACGGATCATTATTATTACGATTATTTTCTTGTACACAGGCTCCTCGCTATAAGTAAACACGCTGATTAGCAATATTATTACCCCGGACAGTTTTTCACGTTAAAACTTGCCCTCGCCGTGTGCAATCACCACTACCATCATATCACTACAGTTCCTGAAAATGGTCCCCATCATCACATCACATCGTTCCTCCTTCGAGTCGTGATAAAAGAAGGAAGGAGAAAAATGAAGGAAATGATATGTATCATCTATCCTCATCAAGTTAAGGAGGAAAAATGAGTTTGTATTAGTGTCTGAACTTTTAAAAAAAGTGCTTTGAAGCTGCGTGTGCAAATGCCAATGTGCCAGTGCATAAGACATACATGTAAAAACAGTATGAAAAGACACACGCTTCTCCGCTTTATTGTAAATCAAGCGTGCCTAGATGTCTACGTAAAAAAATTGTATGACCGTACATGCTTAAATACACTCAGAAAAGTGCAGTTTTTCCACTACACAGTGAAACGTGAGAGACCTCAAGTTCCTCTTCTGCCGCAGGACATAAACAAGTAAAAAAAATGCAAAAAGCACTGACATTTTAAAATATTTTTTTTCTCAGGTGGCTACTACGGCTTCAGTTACTCGTGAAAATGGTAATAGCCTTTCAGGTATGGAGGTATGTGAAATGCGATGAGGTTGATACTGATACTTTGATGATGATGACGTTAATGCTTGGCTCAGTTTGTCTGCTTAAATGTACTTACTTATACCCATTTTTCTTTTTTTGTTGGCTTTCGAGCTGGTAGCTGGTGTTGGTGCAATGAAGAGTGTGCAAATGCACGATTATGATATGACTATTCAGTAAATAACTAGGCATAACCACACAATTTTTTTTCGACATAGAAAATAACACTGGGTATGGTTTGGACATCGGCAAATCTTGTAACAAGCCATTTAAGAGGATACCTCAGTCACTAGCAAAGCACACATGGGCAAGCACTAAATAGCCTCATTAAAGTTATTTGCACACAGACAAACATCTTTATCCTTGTTGAGTGTGTGACTTATGAGGAAAAACCGCAAGCAAGGACTGCTGCGCCTTGCACTACAAAGAAACAAAGGAAAAATGATGCATTTTAGAATTTTCACACAGCCTCAAGCCTCAGCTTACTCCTTCACAAAGAAATGCGCAAATATTCAGGTAAGCTAGCTAGATCAGGGCTTTTCTGCGATCCTACTTTCATTACAAAAGAATTTTGTGCGGAATGTAAAAAAAGAAAATGGGCTGAATAGAACTGCCAATTTTTGAGTCAGCAGGAGTACCAATTTATTGACTTGAATTTAGTCACGGCAAATACAATGTTTTCAGAGATGAGTATTCTTCTTTTTCACAAATGGCAAGAGAGAGGCTATGATTTCTTCTACCAGTCTGAAGTATTTTCCTCGTCGTCTACTGCACCATCAGTGGAAGCGAAGGAGTCATTTGATGGTGAGTAGTTAAGGTCGATTTCGCCTGGTTCATCATCATTTTCTAGTGGAGGTCTCCTACCTCTCATATCTAGAAGGAAGGGCAACGTTTGAAAAATAAAAAGGCGATGGTCTTCATCATCAACGGAAATAGCGTTACGATGCCTACTCTGAAAAGAGTATCCATCTGTTTCCCTATTGTTAATATATTCGATTTTCAAAGCGTCCTCGTCGAAAGTTTCTTCCGACCAGCCACACTCCATTTCGTAGCCGAGATTAAGCCGTAAATGAAATGTGGGATAGTTTGGACTGAAGTAGGGATCTATCGTTAGCATCACATCGTGCAATTCTGGTACTGAATTAAGTGGAGTGTCAAATGACAGAGAGAGCATACTCAGTTTTCTCAATTTTAGTACTTCTCCCAACAGCTCTACAGTTCTGGCGTGGCGCTGAGGAAGATCCATTGCGTTTCCGCCGGCGCCAACCGCAATCGTTCTCACCTCCAGCATTTCCAGCGCAGAAAACTTTTCGGAAAACCGAGACTCGGGAATTTCTAACATTGCATTATTTATATAAATTTTCTTTAGAGATCCTGGGAGCTTGCTGAAATTCCTCACAAATATTTCATTATCTCTTCCTGACAGCTTCAGTATTTGCAATTTATGGCAAAATGCGAAATGCTCCAGGTTAACTATTATAGTATCCTCTAGCTCGTCGATAACAACGTCAATATAGTGGAGAGTCTCCTTCGATGCGAAAACGAGGCTACTGATGCACTCTTCTATCCAGTCTCTGGGTAAATCCGTGAAAATTATGTAGACATCAACAAGCCGAGTTTGCTCCATCAAGAATCTCTTCCAGTATAGGAGATCTTGTTCACGGGACTCTTCTCTATCGCCAATAAACTTCGACAAGGGCAATTTGCAGCTTCTTAAGTTTTGTGGGTATTGTCGAGGGGTCATCCACTCTAATTGAATTTTTTCCCTCGAAGTCCGGAAGATACAGTTCCTTCAGTGTGCTGGCGTGATTAGATAAAAATCGCTGGAGTGGTTTATGCTTCCAGTTTAACTGTTCTGGGGGAATAGCTCCGGCTTTTGGATACACATAAAATTGAACCACGTCCAGCCGGGGTGATCTGATGTTGTTGAGGAGATATGCTGTGTTTGCGAGGATAGTCTGGTAAACGTTTTTGAGGTATACTTCCTGGTCTGCAGCTCGACGAGGTTGAGTTAGTCTTATTGCTAACGGAAGCACGCAAGGATATGAAAACTCGTTCATTATGATTTCGAGCTTTCTCAGCATTCTGAACCAAAGTGGGGAGGGTAGTATTGGAGGATCATAGTTTTCGAGGGTGGTGTCATTGGTACTCTCGGCGGAGGTATTTTGAACGTGGACGGACAAAGGACAAGGACAACCTGCTATACACTGTGAATGTAGTACTGATCCTCGAAGAACGAGATGAGCCAAGTTTGGAAATCCCTGCAGTATCTCTACATTAAAGTTGGAAGGCATTGTTCCCGACAGAATCAGTTTTGTCAGGCAGTTAGGGAATAGGAGGAGGTCACGAAGGGACTCTGAGCAGTTGGCTACACGGGCCTGGACAACTTTTACACTCTGCACGAACTCAGAGTTCCCTGGTATCTTGTCGTTAAGGATGACCTTCAGCCCGATTTCGTTTTCGGTGTGGACAAGCCAGTTCTCGCAGACTTGCCGTGCAGTATAGACAAAGGACTTGCCCATTTTTGCGAATATTCGACTGAACACCTAGAAAAATTTGCAAAAACTTTTACTCCAAAATCATTCATTT
>JAHZND010002806.1:0-15773 GCA_027744115.1 Acrocyrtus sp. NNG-2020
TTAAAGGAAAAGTTAAGAGGGAGAGAGAGAGAGAAGGACGAGGAGGAGAGAAGTTGTAAAAAAATTGCAGAGTGGAGGGTATCGCTTAACCTCAAGCGATAGCTGAGAAAGATGACCGGTGTTATTGCTGGAAAATAGGGATGCTGATGGTGATGGCAGTTGGAATGATGGTGATTCTTATGCTTTTGGGTATGAGCAAGTAAGGGAATGGAATTCAGGGAAGTTGTGGAGCATAGCAGAAATATAATGTTTGGAAGTGGGAAAATATTTGATGCTATTATAAACATGGTGTGTGGCTTAATGGCATTTGACTTTTAAAATAAGTTGAAGAGTACCTATGTGGTTAGTTAGGCTTGATTTGAGAGAAAACAATTTTTGAAGAATGAATACGTCTGTTTAGTGATGGAGTAAAACGCCGTTAATAAATTTCTTTTAATTTATGGTTACATTATATATTAAGATGTGCGGGCAATATCACTTTAATTATAGGGCAAAGTTGTGACAATAGCAAGGGAAGAAAGGTTAAGTAGTTGAGATCGAGATGTAGATTTGCAGTTACATAATGGAATTCGTTCATTAATACCGGCAGCGATAATTACAACATAGCTGCTGCTAACCCATTTTGCTTTCTGTTCTTGCAAACAGCATTCCGATTCCATCAATTCTGCATTAATTTCATTTATTGACCACAACGCAACCTCTTCACAGTTACAATTTTGCTCTCAACTCTCGCAGTAAATTGCGTCCTGTACTTTCGCGTGACTTACTATTGCAGCCGTACATGACGTGGACGTGGCTATCTAGACATTAACCATTATTGTTGAGAATGCAAAGCTTACTAAAAAACTGTTTCCTCACCATCATCATCAGTATCACCAAAGGCCACCATTATACTACTTACAAACTATTAACCATACCACCAAATAACCGACTCTTTTATGCTTGCAGTGGTAACAAGTGAAGGAAGGACACACGGCAAAATCAAAAGCTTCTCGTTACGACAACAACATTGATATTCGTGTACGCTCTCTCAATTGCACCACCTCCACTCCTCCACTCTTCTATTACATAACCCATTTAATCTACGAAAAAAAGAACAGTAACTAAAATATATTAATAGCAAGCGGCACAATCAAACCCACTCGATTTACTATCCTTCCTCGTAGCAACTTCCACTCTTGCGATGATTACAAACGATGAAGTAAGCGCGTGATGGATACATCCGAAGGCTGCCATATATTAAAACTGTGTCCTTTCCACATCCATTCGTGTGCACATGCAAGGTCCCTAAAAACAAAACTTTTTTCCCCAAAAAAAGCAAGCGGCAATAATATATTTTCCTTTGGTTCGGTTCACATTCTGCCCAAACAGTTGCTAAAACTCTAATTAAATTGGAGGAGATTATCCATTATTTTGCATTGAAGTGCACCCGTCCCTGCATCAAATTATCTTCTTTTGGGGGAAAAAGACAAAAGGCCAGAAAGAAGGAAAAAATGATTGATTCCGAAATTAGAAATATTTTTTTTATGCACGGCAAGCCTATAGCTGAATTATTGATGGCTACGGATGGAAGATTGATTATTGGGAAGTGGGAAAACTTTCGGTTTTCCCAACGAAATCCAAGCTTAATGAAGAATATCGGAAAGAATTAATGCTAATTTACCTAAATGGCTACGGATGGAAATGGAAGATTGATTATTGGGAAGTGGGAAAACTTTCGGTTTTCCCAACGAAATCCAAGCTTAATGAAGAATATCGGAAAGAATTAATGCTAATTTACCTATTTCCCCTCCCCTGCTCATAAATTGGTTTTTCCCAGGGACAACGAAAAAAATAGAAGAGCACTGGGAATTCTACTAGTGATTTCCACACTGCCAGGCACACCACCACAAAAAATATATTTTTTATCGACTCTTTCAGCCATTAAAAGCCATAACCGATAGTTTTGTGCTTGTTTAAGCACTTTTTTTTCTCTCCGAGCAAAAGATAAAAATCCGGGATGTATTGGCCTTTGTGCATTAATTGCATTTTGTGAGGATGACGTTCTCTCCAAGAGTGGAAAAGTGTCCTTCTCTCAGTGCGCCCCATCATTTTCTACATACTGCTCACTTGTAACAACACATGCCCATTAAAAGTTGTAATCTTGTCATCTCCAATTTATATTCCTTTTTCTACATACATTTTCAATCTCGTCTAGCGCGGTGCACTGCTCTCCATTCTCCACACATAAGCAAGCTGCAGCCAGTGAGAGCTTTACCCACTCCAGATCCTTTTTTTTCTGGGACATATGCATATTATTGCTTTTTATATAGCTGCGCCCAAATGTGTCCTTTACAGCCCTGACTGCACTTCCACTCTCGCCTATGTGCATGTGGATGGTGCAATAAAAACCCGAAGGCGATAAGACTTTCAATGTGTGCTCTACTAAAAACAAAAATCGTTTCTCACTTTTGCTTCTCTCACCAAAAAAAAGAAATTCTGATGAGTACACAATATTCCTGTATTATTTTGGCCTTAATTACACATTTTTATTCTTTTGAGTCGTCCACTCACCTTCTCACAAGGTTACACTGCACCCCAAAAAGAAAAAAAAATTGGCCACTTGCATTAATAATAAAGTGCATTTGCAATTGTTCAAGATATCCTTTTTAGCAGAAAACAACGGATATGCACCATGCATCCATGCACAGAAGCGAAAAGAAGAAGAAAGTGAACCGAAACCAGAAAAAGAAAAGCGAGACATGTGATGTGATGCGACCAAGAAGGTGAGTGGTGTGGAGTGTGGAGGTGGATGTGGATGTTGTGTCTCGTGCAGTGATAGTAAAAGGGAAAAAAATTGAGTGGCAGGCTCTGGCTAGAAAAAAAAGAATGTAAAAAGGGAAGAGCTAAAGCAATACAGAAAAAAATCGATAAGTGCACCACCGTCTCGCGTAGTAAAAGGGAAGAAAATTGAGTGGCAGGCTCTGGCTAGAAAAAAAAGAATGTAAAAAGGGAAGAGCTAAAGCAATACAGAAAAAAATCGATAAGTGCACCACCGTCTCGCGTGGCAACGAACGGCCCAAATGCTACAGGGAGAAGAAGGTGTACGTATTTTTATGGGAACAAAAAAAAGAGTGAATGATACGATACTACTATGCTCCCTGTCTGAAGTGAAATGTGAGTGTGATGCGTGAGCTTATACACATTTTTTTCCCGAGTGCACTAGCTACCTAAAACCTAACTATATCATATTTATAGGGGGAGTGGAGCACATGCAACCGACGAAAAAAATGTTTTTATGTGCGGGTTTTTGAAGATGAGCTTTTTTTGTGGAGTGATTGAGGAAAAAAAGGGTCCGATGACAAAAAAAGAAGCAAAGCTTTCGGGGCTTAATCAAAGCTGGATATAGATTTTTTTGTGTGTGGCATTAAACAAAATTAATTGCTTGTAGAATATAGGATAGGAAACGTCACACCTTTGGGATGCACGGATATATATTTTTTTAGAGCTCACGAAATATATTTTTTCTCCTGTCAATCCGTTTCACTTGTCATTTACGTGGAAAAAATCAAATTGAGGTGCAACTTGCAGTTTTTGAGAATGGCAGGGAGAAAAGAGAGCAACATGCTATAAAAACACCGTCGTAGTAGTGAAAGTTTGAATGATATCGATTGATTTTTTCGCCTGAAAGAAGTCACAGCTTTGTGTGTGTGAGGTGAGCGGAGAGGTGCCTTCTCCTGTCCGCAACATGAAAACTTGACAAAATAAAAAACTTTATTTTCTTTTCTCATCGCCAACACATACTGCAACTTACCTTTCTCCACTAAAAAATTGTAATTCCCGCTATCCCTACCGACCACTTTTTACAACCCATTTATGCCCCATCATTACCACTATCAATACCTACCCGTATTTTCCCTTTTTTGCAAAAAACTAAAAAATTGTAATTCCCGCTATCCCTACCGACCGCTTTTTACAACCCATTTATGCCCCATCATTACCACTATCAATACCTACCCGTATTTTCCCTTTTTTGCAAAAAGAAATTATGTAATGACTAAACTTTATAGTATATTTCCCGTATAAGAGAAAAGTCTTTTTTTTCGCGCTAGTACTCGGAAAACAATGGAAAATGAGTTAGTGCTGCGGGTGGCACTATCACTGCCAATAATGAAAGAGAATTTTTTTTTCTACTTGCGTCGGGATGAATGAGCATGCCTCTCCCTCTCCGCTTTTTTTTTACTCTTTATTCTTTGCTGATTGAAAATGAGTTTGGTGTTGGTGGTGGATGTGGATGTGGCGTTTGGAATGAGAGTGTGAATATGTGCATGCATGCATACGGAAAAAGGACTAGAGAAAAAAACGGAATTGTATGAGTGGAGAGCACATTCGAGTTTCCTGTTCCAGGCTAATATGCATATTCTTTTTTTCTCCTTCGCCATTACTCGTGCCTTCTCCGCGAGTTTTTTTTTGTTTGAGAAAGAGAGCGGAGTGTCGCCTCTCTCATATCCGGCACTAATTAAAATAGGCGGTCCACACCCACCACCACCACCACCAGCCAACCTACCAGTGGAAAATGTCCGTGACTCTGAGGGCGAAATGAGCGAATGAGCGAACCAACTTTTTTTTAATAGAGGAAAAGCGCTCTTCTCCTCTCGGTTTCTCTACTCCTCGCTTCTTTTTTTTATTTTCTGCCAAGCTAGAACAAAGCATATAGCAAAAAAAGAAGAGAGAAGAGAAAAAGCAAGAAATTTATATCCAGCGAAGCAAGGAGAGAAGAGTGACGCAGCAAAAATGTACATTTCGAGGCCGTCCTTTTCTCTTAGCCGTCTTTTTAATTACGCGCACCTAATCTCTCTCCTAATCCAACCGAATCACGCTAAATGAAATGATGAACAATCCTCTCTCCTTCATTCCCTTTTTCTCACTACTCCGCCGACACAGCCAACCACCTCCCACCACATCCACATCCCCCGACTTCTCTCCTTTTTTTACCGTGAAACTTTGTTTTATTCTCATTCTGTCACCATCATCATTTTCTACAACACCGGAACGAAGGAAAATAAAAAAGACGGCGCTCTTAGATGAACGTATTATATCCCTTTTTAACGAAAAATCCGACCAACACCAACTTTTCCTTGTGATGCCATTTTTTTTCTTAAGCGAAATAGCAACTTTTCTAAGCTCTGCTTTAATACTTAAGTCTCTGTGCGGAGCGCTATCACGTTCAACCTTTAAGAAAAAAATTTTTTTTGTCCTGATTAATTCTCCTTCCACTTTTCCCGTGTGCTATCATCCTCATCATCAGCGTATGTAATAGGTGGGCTGCTACTACAATATTTTTTTATATATGAGAGGGAGCACAAAGCGCTAAATGTAAATGTTGTACTGCAGTCTGCAGCACACAAAATTTTTTTTTCTCGGTAATATTCTTCCACATCCAGTGTTTCCACTCCGGTTTTTCTTCCCTGCAGGACATATAGAATGCAAGTTGTTAATGACACAAACGTGCCCAAACTCTGCTCGCCCAACTTTTACGCTCCAGCCTAGAGAGAAAAAAAGGAGCAGGGAAGAAAGAAATCAATGTCCGCAGTAAAGTCAACAACGGTATCATCCTCGTCCTCTCATCATCATCATCCCTCACTTCCCTTTATTGCAGGAGAAAGCTTAGTCAGTGTATTTTCACAATTATGATTCATGATGGAAAAGTTTTTTTTCTCCCTTGTCAGGGAAAACAAAGAAGAAGTAAAAAAAAATTTGGGAGCGGGGAGCGTTACTATCATGCATTTACAGGGAACGCTAATATCCCCGGCATTTTTAACACATTATTTTACATTTTTTTCTTAATATCTTCTTGTAACTGATTATATAAGGAAAAATTTAATGACGCTTTTTACGGGAAATTTTTTTCTCCTTTTCATTGGAAGTATTTATTGACCGCAGCTGTGAATAATTTTTTTTCTCCACTCACACCACTCCCACCACTCCACTTCCTGTGGCACGGGTGTGGGTACACATGCCAAGAAAAAAAATATGTAATTTTCGGGTGCACAAATTTACAGCATTTTGTTTTTTAATGGGATGTGCGCTTCTCCGTAAATTACGGAGTTGAAAATGAGGAAGAAGGAGAAAACGAGGAGTGAGCAGGATATAATAGAAATACACGAAACATGTGCTTGGCTGAGCTCTCGTTGGTTTTGGTGAATTGATGTGATGAGAAAAAGGTGGAGAACTTTTTCTTGAGCAGTTGAGCAGTAGCTGTGTTTNGGTGAGTTGATGTGATGAGAAAAAGGTGGAGAACTTTTTCTTGAGCAGTTGAGCAGTAGCTGTGTTTAATTTGGAATGATTAAGACATTTTTTTCTCTGGTTCGGCAAACCAAGAAAAAAAAAGAGATACGAATATAAGCGGAGAGCTCAGCGTACATACATTTTTTTCTGTTGCAATGCAAGCATGATTAAATCTGATGTATTCGGGTGGAGTGTGTAAGACTTCATCTCGTGTTACAAGCTGTACATATACTTTTTTGGGGTAGACAGGCAGAACGGAAGAAACAGAGTACGAAGAAAATTAAGTAATTTCGACAATTTCTTCTTCTCTACTGCAAAAGAGTTCTCACTCTCACTTCTTTTAGCACAAACTTACTAATTTCCCTGTTTGTTTTCCTTGCGCATTTTCTCCAAAAAAAAACTTGGATTTGGAGAGAGAGAGAGTAAGAGAGTGCTCACGAATACGGAATCCCACAGAATTATATTCTTTCCTTTTAAAACAGAAAAAAACGCCGGGCTCCTTAGAACGGCCCATTTTTACGGGAGAGATAGAGGGCGAAATGAGGAATGAGCTTCGTCAAGGAAAAATGAGTCTAAGTAGTGAACAAAGCTTGCTTAATTACCCAAAGCACGAGAAAAAAATCCCAAGTTGAGTGCTTTACATTTGACTCCCTCAGTCTCGCCTCCACTTCTACAAAAAATATATATAAATCCAGTGACGGACTTGTTTTTTTATTGTACTCCCTCGCACGAAATAAATTTTTTTTTGTGTACATCTGATCTTCTCCATAAAATGAATGGGAGAGGAGAGAGCGAGAGGAAATGGGATACTATACAGCATTTTTCTCTCTCTCTATTTCGCTACTTCAAGCAAATCCACTCATTTAGAAAATAAAAGGGAGAAAAAGGGAGAAAAAAATAGTAACGGTGAAGTGGTGATGATGGCATCAGATTAAAAATGGAAAGAGAAGGATTTTTTTTTACTGATTTCCCTTCTCCATTCGTATAGCTACCCTCCTCTTACTGGTATTCTGGTAATATTGCAGCTTTTTCTTTAGATTTTTTTTGTGTTTTATATACGGGGAATTAGTAAAAAAGAATGTAAATTGTAATCGCGGAGGGTGTAGGCTGCATTGTTAATTTTGTAAATGCCGAGGTGAGGTAAAAAAATGTATTCAGGATGGAGTGGATTTGTGGAATATTCCTTTCAATGAAGAAAACCAAAACCACTAACGATTTTTTTTTCTCCAGAGTGGGGAAAACCACTTCTCCGCTTTTAATACCTTTCAGCGGGTTATCACTACAAGATCAATGAGGAGAAAATGCGGCGTGGCTAGAAAGCACAGTGCTAATTTTTTTTTCTTTGATTTGTCGACAAGATTATTATGAGGATGTTGATCGGAATAGATAGCAAAAAAGTATATTTTTGGGAAGCTAGAAAAAAAAGTCCTTTTAAGAGAGGGCTACATATATTATGGATTAAGTAAAAAAATCCTTTTTCTAGCAAAAAACGAGATTTTTATCTGAATTTTTATTTTTACGAACTTGTCTTATCTAAATCTCCCATTTATTGCTTAAGCTGTGATGTCGTGTCATTTTTAAAAGCTCATATGAGCCCTTCATCCTATATCCGTGGAGTGTAAGGAAAGCTGAAAAATAATGAAAATGCTTTTTATGCTTTTTTATGCATATGCTCATGTTTAATTTACCAAATGGGATTTCCTACATATTTTCTGGCTCACTACTTAAGATGATTTCTTGTCTGGGCTGTAGACAAAAGAAAAAGCAAAGTAGAAAGTCAAGGGATAGGAATAGGGAAGACGGGAAGAGAAAAGCAAAGAATATTATTTATTATTCCTCTGATGCGTTTTTCCCTCCACTTTCTTCATCCCACCACACATATTATATTAGATATTTTTTTGTATGAAATGAAATGAGCAAACAAATAAAAATATATATAATCCAAAAGAGCCCACCCACTTTCTCCATTAATGTTACCGCAAAAAAATATATTTTTTTGTGCTGGATGTCTGCCGTTTCTGTCTGCGTGGCCTTTTGCGTTAGACATTTTTTCCTTGGGAGTAAAGAAGAATTATGATGGAGAAACACACTCACTCACACATGGGAACGCTCTCTATTCATAAATGCATTAGACTACGTATTTTCCCTTTTTAATATTGGGAAGCTGAATATACATGCGATAGTGGGTGGAGGATTTATGGCACATTGGTTTTCAGAGCAATTTTGGAATGTAATATTATTATGTCGTTGGACTATGTAGCTGGTTCCATTTTAGTTAGACGAAAAATGCTCGGTAAAAATTAACTATGAAGAAATATAATTTAAAAATGTGACTTACGCTTAGATCCAATATTTATTTTATAATTTGTCCCTGGGTAAAAATTGTTTTAAACTTTTTCGTCCTTGAAGCACTGTAAAAAGCACTCCACTCTCGTTTTTATCTTAAGCGAAATTTATTGTACACTTCACAGAAAAACTGCAGACTTCACAATTCGAGATTTTTTATAAACACTCGCACCAGACATTAAGAAATATTCAGTTTTGCTTCTATCCTCTAAGAATACTGTGGTAGCTCCGAATCTGAAAGAAACACATTAATTAATTAGTTAATTGCCTTTAATTGCTTCTGTACGCATTTTGGAGCATTAACGACGCGACAACTGACTCGTGTCAAAGAAGCTTATTTTTTTTATATATGGGCAGATGCCAAAAAAATCTTCCTTATTCATTTTCCCTCTACAGCCTAATTGGTGATGGTCTCTATAACCATCTCATAAATCTAATTTTATTTCCAATTTCATTCCCATCACCCTTCTTATTCATATTTCCGTCTTCTTCCTGAAATATTCTAATACTCCGGATTAGCTTCGTCCTCATCCCACACTGCATTAGCTGAAGTTGGCGCTCTCTCAGAAACGTAACGGAATCCGAGAAATCCCATTTCCATCCAAAAGTCAACACAACATTTTCAATACAGAAGGAAAACAAAGTGAAGAAAAAAAAGAAGTTTAAAAAGGCGAAAGCCTCCAATCTCTCCTCTCTTAAATAGCTCATCACACTTTTTTTAGTGCAGCCCATTAACCTTCCGATTTCTCGGAGAGACGATAAGTATATTTTTTAAACCCGTACCATATCACCAATAACATTTCATATTAAAAAAAAGTGACTTCCACTTCTTGAGCCGGAACATGCATGCAAAACCCAACAAAACCGAGAATTGTGTTTATGCTCAAGCCATATCTTTCCTCTGTATCCCTAAGCAAAGAAAGGGTCGTTGCTTTCTGAACGGTTATGGATTCCAAAATATATTGCTGCAATCATAAAAACGGCGTAGCTCATATAGCTCCCGCAAAAAACTCTTTTCTCGTGTGCATCTGTGCACGTTTTTTATCGTAAATGCGTGCAAAAAAAATATTGTTTATACTTTCAAAAATCCTTTCGCTTGCCTTTTAACGCTACATTTTCTTGAACTGTTTACTTTTTTTGTGAAAAAAGGCGAACGGATCACGCCAAGTTTAAAATGGAAAATACATAACAGGGGAGAGAAGAAAAAAGATGAAGAAGAGCGTTTTATTTTGGAGGCACATGTGCGCATATGTGGACGTGCACTGTTAAAAAATATATATTTTTGGATATTGGTACACGCATGGAATACGGGTTTTGCTCCGAATCTCCCGATATGTATTTTTTATCTCGTGTGAGTAGTCACTAGTGAGTAGTGGTGCTCGCACTTTACTTCCTTTATGTATGTGACATGACATGCATGCACTTCCTTTTCAAAAGTTTTGCTGTGAGTAGGGAGCACAGAAAAGGAGTCTGATATTGGGAAGACTTGGACGGAGGAAGAACAGGAAGAGGAGTTTTTGTATAGCGGTATGAAGAATTTTTTAAGTTGCGTTCAAGTGGAAAAAAGTCTAAATATAAATATGAATATTTCAGTTGATAACATTAAGGCTGTTCGGTTTTGAGATATTTATGGATTTTCGCCCAAGTATTTTTGGAAATGAGTGACACCAAAAAAAACTCCTATGCGGGATCGATGGGCAAAAAATGTGGAAAATTGAAATTACAAAGTGACTGCATTGCAAAAATACGCCAATGATTATAAAACAGGGGGCTCTTGGAAATACTGCGAAGGTTGTAAAAATTAATGGCTTATCTAGCTGAAGCTGAAAACTACGAATTAAATAATTATACTCTCACACAAACACCACCACAAACGATCCCACGTTATCTTTCATCAGTAATAACGTTTAAATAATTTAATGAAATTATTTGGACGTTTTAGTTAACCAATTTTAAATTTTCAAAACAGTATTGTAAAACTATGATCAATTTCTGTCAAAATTCCCACGCAAATGCATTTCAGACTATACCACTTTCTAAAATCTATTCTTCTTGCTATATAAGAGTTGCATTGTGCATTCTATATGCACTTTGCGCTGCAATTGCATCCATTTTCAACCTTCTTGCTTGCTCTCACTCTCAATCGGCTGAACGCTGTCTATGCGAAGAAGGAGTCCCGCGAAAGGCATAAATTCTATTGACAGCCACTGTGAAAAAATGTATCGCTTTTGCTCTCCTCTTCTTCTTCTCCCTTCTTACTCACAAAAGTACACATCCACATTTTTTTTATCCGACACTGGTGCGTGTACAGACAGCTGTGACTGTTACATTCTGACTGATGTTCAGCTCAATTCTCGTTCGCATTCAGAGGCAAAAAATGGGAAGAGTAAAGGAATTTTTTTTCCTCCTCCACATGAATGAATGGATATGTGCGGACATAACTGTGAAAAGTGTATCTGTCTCCGCTCTACATGTTTACGTTATTCCTTCTCCACACGGCTCACTTTTTCTTATATATTTTCCCGTTCCAGATAAAATTCAATAACACTCCATCAACCTAAAGCACAGCAGCAGCCAGCTACACTAGCACCACTCTTTTTTTCGCGATCCGAAAAAAATACAATTTTTTTCTGAAACGAAACGAGAAAAGACGGAACAGCTGTAACCCTGGCCCTGTGCGTTTATCTTTATACATCCATGACGAGCTCCAATAAAAAGCAATAAGAAAAAGGGAGAAAAGGAAATATAATATCAGAGCTCCCCTTCCAAAGGCATTGAACTTGAGGAAAGTATATTGCAAAAAGGAAGTATACATTTTTCTCAAGACCTTGAAAAAAGGTTTGCAAAAGGACCATTGTATTCCTCCGAAAAAATATATATTTTAATTGTTGTGCCGTGATTTAATTTTTTTTCTTTTGGAAATACCGAAATAAAGCAATTATGAGAGGAGATATATGTCCACGTTTACAAGATAAAGTGACGGCGGTGGTGGCAACCAGCATACCAGAAGCTTACATGCCTTGCATACAATCATCCATCACATCCACAATCCACATCTTTCAGGCAAAGCGACAAGACAAGAAAGAAGAAATCCGTAGGCAAAAAAATACACAGATATTAAGTGGTGGAATTACAAGAGAAAAAAAACGAAAAGCAACTTAAGTTCGGCTTCTCTCACTGAATCCGAGACAACTCCCCAGACTACACGCATTTTTCTCGGAGAGGAAAATGAACAAGGAAAAAATGCAGTGGAAGGGAAGATAGTAATGTTTTCTTCTCTAATTTAGTGGCAGATTCTCCGAGATAATTTCCCAGCGCTAATTGAAACGTGTGGGTTCTTTCTCTTTGCTTAGAATATATTTTTCGAGAGAGAAAAAAATATTCCGATTTTTTTTGTTCTCACTCCGTTAGAAGAAGAAGCGAAGAACGAAGAGTGGCTAAAAAAAGTTTTATTTTCGACAAGTTGCTCAATCACAACGAGTGAGAGATAGAAGACGCGGAGAGGAAGAAATCAACGCACTTTCACTAAAACAAATTCCTCGAATAATTAGACATGACAGGAGAAATGCGGAAAATGCTCCTTTGGGATATATTTCACTAATTGCTTTTATTACCAAACAACTATAGCGCTAGCTCCCTAAAACGTAAATATTTAGCTTAATTGTTATAACCTAATTATTACTTACTTTTTAGTATGCAATTAAAAAATCTTTATAAGGCAGTTTTTGTCGTTTATTTTTGGAACTAATTTGCACTCTGAAATCTTGTCTGAAATCTGTCAAAATATTTATTTTGCTTGTGAACCCTTTCACACACGTTCCATTTCATACATAATTTTCCTTTCACCAGTCACCACAATACATCACCACAGCACATCACTAACTTATCAGTCGGCAGCAATATATTTTTCCTTTCTCTCCACTGCATGTCAATACCAAACAGCACTTCCACCTTGAAAAGGCCTTTTCTTTAAACGTTGAGATATTTTGAGATGATGTGGAGGAGAGCTCAGAAAAAAATATATTTTGTATCCATTCACTGACACAACATCACCACCGTACCACATCAACAAAAACAGTATCTCAGATTCACCACTGTACTAAACTCAGATCCACTAAAGCTGAAACCGGTTCGCGACTCAAAAAGGGCGAAAGGCGATCACGTCCTATCATCCTCCCTTACAAAAAAGATTTTTTTTTCTTTAGCCCTTGTCCAGTCGCAAAAAAACAATCTTGACGGTGAGTCTGAGTCGTCCGTTCGCAATCAGCTAGTCTGTATGTGGTCATGTATTCTGCCACGAGGATACACAAAAAAATATTTCTGCAGCTTTCTTTTCAAATCCAAAATCTATTTTATTTTCGCCCTTGTCCAGCTCCTTCTTACTTTCTAATTTCTTGAGGGAACACGACATGCATTCCCAGACACAGACACATCCAGAGTCACATGCGTTCCCGAATTGCACTCCCACTGCACTGCACACAATATCCACATCCTTTTCCTATTTTCTCCAGGAGACAACGTGGAGCATGTGGAAGGAAGGGTGGCAAATAGGAAAGTGTCTCGCTCCCTCTGAAATCCCAATTTTTCCTCCTCCAGAAAAAAAAATATATTCTCCAGTGCGATCCCACTTGCCAGTTTTTATATTTTTTTCAACAAAATACAGTTTACTCGAAAAAAAGAGTCCTTTTTATTTGTTTCCCGGTGCAATAAGTGTGCTCGTGTGTGTTGTGGTGATTTACTCTAAATTCCAGCCTGTTCCATACACAGTTCCTCTTTTCTCCCCGGAACTGAAATGAATGCGACTCTTGCATTAAATGCGTACTCGGTTTTTTCGGGTAGGCTACGTTTTCATCCACTTCTCTCGTGCTTATGATGATGACGATGAGAAAGGGAGATAGGAGTGCGAGAGAGAAAACAAGTCTGCATGGACGTGCAGCTTCCTATCGACTGCTTTTCAGCCAGACAAAGTCTTTCCAGCTATTTGCATGACGATCGACTCTCTCTCTCTTCTCAGCTCCTAATTAATGCGGGGCTAGGGATAATGACTGCGATTGCGTCGTGTCCTGTGTAAAACCGAAAGCGCACACGAGAAAAAAAATATATAGAAAGAGAGAAAACCGGGCACTAACACACACACAAAAGCAAACCAGGCAAAAAAGCTTAATAATAATGTGTATAAAAGTAAGTGAGTAAGTTGTGCTGCTTAAGCAGAAAAAAAATATATAAAACGGAGCTCACTCTCTCTCTTTTCCCGTATTTTACTTACTTAACTAGTAAAAGTGGTGGAGGTGGTGGTGGTGGATGGTGGTAAAGTAACTAAAAGCAGAGCAGGAATGGAGAGAAAAGATAGCTCAAGCTGTAATGTGTAGTGCTGAGCATTGGGAAAAAATGAGAAGGGAAGTGGATGTGCGATGTACTCCCGCTAATATTTTTTAGTTAGGGCGAGGGCATAAAAATAAAAGAGAAAAAAGGGAAAATAGGAGCATCCTTCTTCTCATCATCATCACAATATCACATGTGTGTATGGGCTCATATCACTCCCGAGATAGGCGTCATCATCATCAAACGTCATTCCTTTAATGTCATGTGTAAGCTTTCCCTCTTACAAAATTATATTTTTTTCACATGCTTGCGCAAAAATAAATGCTAAAAGTGGAAGCGAATTTTTAAAAAGTTCATTTTTAAATCTAAAATGTATTTTAATGAAAAAATTCCTTTAATTAAAAAATGCTGTTTTTACAATTAAAAAATGCAATCTTTTTCCTGGAGAAAAGGTATGAAATGAGTGTTAAGGAAGACAGGTTTTTCTGGAGAACTCTCTCACTTTGAAAGGAACTGGAAGAATGGGTCGTATCAAGTTAATGCCAGCTCGGTTTCACTCTTTTTTTCTTGCTCTCGCTCTCCCCGTGTGAGTGTCTCCCTATTTTATTTTGATGTGCTCTCCAAGCACAACCAGAACGGTTGCCAGTCGCCCCTCCACTCTCGTCCGAAACAGACAGAGACGGTTTTTTTCTGTTGTTTTGTGCACAGAAAATATATATCGGAAAAAATTGTATGAAGGAAGCGCTGAAGCTGACTGAAAAAAAAGAAGAGGAGAGAGAAATGGGAGAAGCGCTTTTTGGTTATATGGATTTTTTTTACTACTACTCCTTTTACTCCTTTTTACTCCTACTACAACGTTTATGTGGATGATGAACCCGGCATTGAATGCAGCTGGGAGATATGTATTTCTGTCTGAAAAAACGAGAAAAATGCAATGCAAGTGCGCTCAGCTCACGCCACGCTTCTCTTTCACTTCTTCTCTATCCAGAGTGAAGAGCAAATGGACCATTATTCCCTGATCCGATTTCNGAGAAAAATGCAATGCAAGTGCGCTCAGCTCACGCCACGCTTCTCTTTCACTTCTTCTCTATCCAGAGTGAAGAGCAAATGGACCATTATTCCCTGATCCGATTTCTGCTGATCGGTAAAAAAAAGTCAATGTTTTGAAGGGGTTTTGACGTTCCACTTTTTTCCTTGGGATTAAGATGCTCCTTTCATTCTTTCCTTGTGTAAATGCGGAAGGAAGGAAAAGGGAAAATGAAGGTGAAAGGATAAACTCTTTTTTCGTATGTTTGCGGATATTGTTAGTGTTGTTGGGATCGAGAAAGGAAACACTTTTAGCAACAATTTTTCGCGCAATGAATTTCAACTACAAAAACTGCAAATTTTAAGTTACCTTGTTCTCAACTGACACCCTCCGAATCTGATACTTCAATTTTCTATTCAGCTTGTGCAGAGAAAATGTCCTCATTGTAACAAACCTGTTTATTTATTAGTAAGCTGCGATATAATTTTTTATTTTAGTGGCGTTCAACTAACCCATTGTGTCCACTACCACGAATGCACAAGTCAACTTCTACTGCGCAGCTTTATGTATGGCTGTCCCTCCCGTCTGGAGGAAAGTCGGCAAATGACTAAATTAAGGCCGACCCGTGTATCTGGATTAATTAGAAAAGAATGATCTATGCAAAAGACACAGCACACTACAACCACTATAGCACAGCTGCCACCAAGCAGAAGCAAACTCCTTCCCGTTCATTGCAGAAACCCTTCCCTCTTTCACACTCTCTCGTCTACACAGGAGCAGCCTTTTCTCACAACTCTTTCCCACTACATAA
>JAHZND010002807.1:0-16783 GCA_027744115.1 Acrocyrtus sp. NNG-2020
TATTTATTGTGATAAAATTAAAATGACCATTATTGGTTATAATTTTTATTTTTAGTTTTATTGTTGCCATCAGCGGTATTCATTTTGATTTCTGAAGTTTCTCTTATTACATTTTACGGTTTGTGTAATTCTATATTTATAAATAAGGTTGGATGGGCAGGTTGGTCTGACTTATAGCTGTCTGACCTACTGACATTAGCATCATGATGGGCTCGAAAGAGTTTAATTTGGAAGCTGTACCGGTTAAGGTGTCGAACGTTAACTTTGATGGCCTTCTCAGGACCAAAAGCGACTTTGTTACGAAGGCGGTGCAAGATGTGTTTAAGGCCAGCAGTTTTGGAGATGTAAGATTACGATGCTTCATTTATTTGACTTTTAAAGAAAAGCGATTGAATAGTTTCGTTCTACTCTGTACTCTAAATTTTTAAAAATCGATTAAATTATGTATTATTCAGTTAATTTACAAAGTTGGAGTGGCGCAAGATAAATTACGCAACCTGGAAATATTTAAAGAGGTTGCTGTTGTTATCGATGTGGACAAATCTGTGAAGGACTTTAAATCAAGCGATAAATATGATGTAAGTGTTGCTCAAAAATGACAAAAGTACAATTACTGGAAATGTCTAATAGTACGGTGCACAAAAAATGCAATTAAAAATCATTTTTGCAGATTACATTTGTTGTGAAGGAGTTTGGCAGGATGGCTGCCAGTGCCAAAACAGAAATGGGAGCTCAGGCTGACGCACAAGTGAAGACAGGTGTACGAATGCCGAATTTATTTGGCCGCGGAGAGCGGTTAGAATTGGAGTATGCGTATAGTTCCATTAAGGAGGAAAACACCCAGCTAAGTGTTACCAAGCCGTACCCTTTTATATTGGACTCCAGGTATTTACTTACTAATATCTATAACTTGTGTAATATTTGTCTGTGACACATGATAAGGTTTAAAAGAACATGTAACAACGGAAGTTAATTAATATTCACAGTATCAAAACAACGTTATTCCGGTCAAAGACACCAAATGTACCTGCAAATTATGTGAGCACGGCAGTAGGGGCACTGGTGACATATTTTTGCAACATACCTTCTAAGGTTAATAAAAACAATTGTCAAATTATGAAATGTAGAAGAAGGTGATATTAATGAAAATGAGTGCACATTGATTTAAGACGAATTACAACAATTACAAGTGAGTCCGATTAATTTCTGGTCCGTCAATAATTACAGTCGATGTGGCCTTCTGTTAATCATAAATTAGAATACGAAGCAACGTGGCGTGAATTGACCCCAGCAAATCCTCAAACTCCTTACATGATTAGAACTCACTGCGGTCAATCCTTTAAGTCGGCAGTCAGACATATTATCACACTAGATAGCAGAGATCGCCAGTCTTTCGCTCGACGTGGAATTTATTGTAGCGTTTTGCAGGAGCTAGCTGGTTTCTTCGGCGATGTCAAACATCATAAGTTGGATGTGGATTTTCAGCAATACCTTTGTCTTCCTTTCGATATAGTATGTTTTAACATGTATAATTCTATTAATTTTATCCGGTTGACAGAAACTGTCTTTCAGTGGAAAGTAACAATCGATTATTTATAACGGACACTGATATTGAACTTTTCTAAAGATTCTTCAAGGCAGTTTCCGAACAGGTGCAGTAACCCCTAAGGATAGGAACACCGTGTGCAGCATAGCAGACCGATTTTTTATGGGTGGTCCATATTCTCTGCGAGGTTTTGACATTCGAGGTATTAATGTTGGGACCGAGGGTATTTCGCTGGGCGGGATGGTACTGTAACTCTTTAAATACAAACATCTTGAAAATGTAGTCGTAGAAAGAAAGTTGACAGTTACAAAATGTGCATTTTGTAAATTTACCGATATAGGCTTACTGGTCTACAGCGGCTCATTTATATCTGCCGTTGTATTACTTGAATCGAAAGTTCCCCATGGTCGAAAATTGTCGCCTTCACTTCTTTGTTAATGGTGGAAACTTGACGGAGAAGTTTAATGCTGGTAAGGTTTTATTAAGTATTATTACCATTATGAAACATATTATGCTATCTTCCTCCTGTCTCATTATAGTTAGTCTTGCCTTTGTTCTGATAAACTTTGTCTAGGAAATATACTCAGAGATATTCGTTCGGCATATGGATTTGGACTCGCTGTGGCATTTGGCAACTTCGGACGGTTTGAACTGAACTACTGCATGCCATTGAAACGTTCGGAGAGGGACAAAGCTATTCATGGTTTACAATTTGGTGTAGGAATTCACTTCCTATGAATAAAGTCGATTTTTCTGAAGTACTAAATGTACCTACCTATTAAACTTATAGTTCATGTTCATACCTACAACATACAGCAGTAGTTATATTATGTAAATAATACGTTTGGCTGCTGAACATAAAACTGACAATGTTCGCTTAGGCAAAACTGAAATGTGGCTTTGTTACTTTGCTGGTAAACAGTGAACAGGATTATTTGTGAGCATACATAGGTACATTATACATACATACGCGCATGCGTTATTACTAAAGGTTCATATTCACGTTATGTACTTATCTAACTTGGTAAAGGACGGGTCCGTGTTTACGTGCACATTTATTCTGATGGAAAACTGGGGCTGAGGTCTTCAGTTCTGTTGTTTACTTTCAAACTTAACTGACTGTGGCTACTACTGACTGACTATACCTAGTATTTGCGTATTTAATTATTCTTTCTATTGTAATTGTAACTAACTATGTATTAAAAACGGTTGGATTTGATTGATTTTTATACTATCTCTGCTGCCTAAGTGCCTACCGATGGATTTCATTCCAAATAAAATAGTACCTCTTATATCTTTGCAACTGACACGTGGCATGGAAAATTTGGTTACCTACTTTTATTGATTGCAGCTTGTCATTTTAAAAATTGCTTGACGTAATAAATGGTAAAATTGAGCAATCTTCGTAATTCTTTGCGTGATGCGTGAAGAGGAAGAAAAGGAGTGTGAGGAGTTGGTGACGATTAATTTCCTAAAGTTATCAAAACATAATTGTGAGTCACCCCCGACCCGACAAGGACGCTTCTCCAACATCAAAGGTTCTGAAGATGATGATACTCTAATTCAACCGTGCGTACGAGATTTTTGATATAATAACGATACGAAACTTAAATGCTGCTGCATATTGATTGCCTATTGATAGTAATGTATCTATGTTAATCTCATTATTATATTATTCTGCGTTTGTACTTTATTCGGTCGATTTTTAGGAGTAATGCGAGCTTCGATTTGAGCCAACTTAGATGTCACATTTGTCATAAAATTTCTGTAGGGGCGATATACAACTGTACTGAGGAAAAGCATAGTGTTTGCTGCAACTGTCGGCAAGTGCTGAAGCATGACCTATGTTTGTTCAACGGAATAACAAAATGTAGGGGGATATTAAAACTGAACTCTTCAAAAGTGCTGCAGAGGCTTCTCACAAGCATTAAATTTTCGTGTATCAACCAAAGTTGCAACCAACTAATCAGTGGGGAACATTGGAATGAGCATTTGGTAAATTGTAAAAGGTAAAAGAAATATACACTATGGCTTAAAGTTATCCGCTAGATTAATAAATAATTATTTTAATTGTTAATCCCTCCAGTACGGATGTAGTTTGTCCTGACGAAAAATGCAGCAAAAGTTTAATTCCTAGGGCCTCTTTTGAAGAACATTGTCAAAAAATTCATGGGATTCACTCACAAACGGAACGACCCTTTAAGTTCATATTGTACAGACCATGGAATCTTGCAGGTATGTAGAGCAGTAGTATGTTGTTATTTTAAAAACCGAAATAGCTAGTAACATCTATCATACATATTGTGGACTTTGTACTTTTATATAGCTACCAGTAAGAAATGCACTAAAATTGTCTCTCTAATGAGCATACAAGAAGGAACGGTGTATCTAGTTGCCGAATTCATTTCAGCTAATTTCGTGAGGATTTTCTGTTTCATACCGGATCACGATGTGGAGTTTGCCAAGCGATATTACATTGAATTGAAACCGGAAAAAACGAGTGAAAACACTACCGCGGTTAGTTTCATTATTAAGATATTTATTAGATATACAATTTAATTTCTATTTTCGTTGAAGTTGTTGATAATTACATTGTTCGTTTGGGTGTAGATTGCAACAACAGTCCGAGTTAATTTACCAGGAAGGGAAGTAAACGAAGTAAAATTCCTTGGGAGGTCCACGTTGCTTCTGTACTCAGAGCTAGATAAAATATGCAAACCATCTTACTATATTCACAAGAATATTTCTGCTCGATGTTATAAAATCAACGTCAAACTAAAGGTTGAAATATTTATGTACTTATCCACGGCAAACAAGATTACTACGGCAGGCTCACAAGGGTATATAGTAATCTTGTTTGCCGTGACTTATCTTAGATGTGAAAAATCAGGTTACCTATATGCAATATTGTAATGTTCATAATACGGTTGCATTTGTTTCCTTAAGGTGAATGTCAACGCGTCATCAGGGTTGCCGGTCTGGCGAAAAAGTGGTGAGTGGAAACCACTGACTCGTACAGTTGAAGCATTCAAAGATTTGAACTATTCTGAAAATGGAATCATTGGAATGGATCTGGATGAAACTCTTAATCAAGAAAACTGGCAACAAGAAAAATTAACCCAGATAACGACTTTGCATAACGAATAAAGCTTTGTCTAGAGGTTATGTAGTTGTTTAGTGCGAGTACTTCATATCTCGTCAAACTAGCACTAGCAATTTGATTTAAAGACGGCGATTCGACATGCTTAATCACATTTTAATTAGCACATTAGTTTCAATAACACAGCAGATAGTAGCTATTCCATTTGTATGATAATTTTCCCGTGAAAGTTAAGTTTTTGTATTGCAAATGAAATGACCATGGTGCTTCCAAAATGATTTGTCATTCCTGCTATTTCCACTCCACATTTACAATTTGTGTTGCTACTTATTGGATTATTGCATGTATTACTACACGTATGTATTTATTTGTAGACTTTAGGTGCGATTTATTCATGCTCTCCCCAGCAATTGTCTGCAGTTACAACCTTTTATAATGAAATTATCACCCTGAACGATGTTATGTTGTCGTGTAAAGTAAAGCTGATAGGTGTTAATTAATATCAGTGACGGAATAAATCATGTGTATTTAAAAGAATATTATTATAAATGCAGTATACCAAGTAGTAGGATTACAAAAGAAGTTTGCTTCATTTTGTAGGCTCATAGTTTCAGAACCTCTTGCTGATCTACTTTAAATTTTCTGGCGTCTTATTTATCTCTGTTCTGGTTATTAAAAAAACTACCGAATATGGGTCCTTCGATAAAAGTTTCGTTTATTTTTCTGACTTTCATAATTATCTATCTAACATTAAGCCATGCAGATAATCTAACGACTAACCCGCAGTTACCAGAGAATCCCTCTTCATCTAGTAATATAAGTGATATAGGCAAAGTGACCATATATACTGGAAGTAATTTTTGGGGTAAGTAAAGACAAATTAAAACTGAAAAATCATTATTTTTAAGTACATGTTCACTGAAAAATAGGTATTCCATGGGTGCTGCACATAACAAACTGTACGGATGTACCAGGATTCTTCTATAGGAAAGCTTCATCCATTGATACACACGACAACTGCGTCATTCTATTTGGTCGAGAAGAATGTCAAGGAATACACGTGCGCATTGCTCCTGGAACAGATGGCCACTCCCACTTAAGTGCTGTTAACTTTGATGATAATTTGGTCTCGCTAATGCCTTGTGACGATTTTATGAATGAAGCAAACAAAACCAAAGGCCATCGAAAAAATCGAAGGGAAGTCCAATTCTTTGATGAATTCATAGATAAACTTAAAAGGAGATCGGACACTGACGGGGACGCTGACACGGATAGCAATGATAGTGAAGACAATGAAGATGATAACGACAGCGAAGAAAAGGGTGATGGGGAAATGAATCTTTTGCAGTCATTGCTCAGCAATATCAGAAGGAATCCATCCGGTGAATCTGAAAGTACATAAATCTTGCTTAAAATAGGAAGTGTGAGAATTAGGAAGCATTTTTTGTGAGTTTTGAGGAGATATGTACGTGTTTAAAAACTGCAAATCGAAATCGTAGATATTTGACTTATAAATACCCATGAATTTTTATTACATGCGCCTAAGGACCTGAATACAAAAAGAAACATGCATTAAAAATGTGTATGAATCCGGTAATTTATTATTTTTATCTAAATGGCTTCAGCGAAATCGACGACTAGCATACATACGCGGATATGTATGGTGACCCAAGTCAGATCATGAAATCGTGATCTTCTTCATATCGATAAAATTTAATTGCTTCTGAGTTTCAATAAATTCTGAAAAGTTTGAAATCGTTAAATATGTAAGCGTTCATCATGCAATAGTAGCGCAAGATGTAGTACAATTGTGAAAGGGGTTACTGCTGTTGGCTGTCTGTTAGGAATCTTATATGCTGTTTACCAGGAAATTCAAGGAATTCTTTGACTTCCACGAAATGGGACTCATTAATGGGATAAAGTTGTAAACGCACACAGAATGGCTCTTCAATCTGAACTGTTTTGCCTCGGTCTGTGCAATTGCTATTTAGTTTTTGCAATTACAATTTTATCGAAATTACCACCAACACTTTAGATATTCAATACAGAAAGATACATAAAGAAATGTCATGTCTCTGACATGTAATAGATTAACTGAGTGTACCTGAAGTGAAATGTGACGCAGATAAGTGTACAAATGCTGTAGTAAGACTGATTTCTTCAGGAATAACATGTTATTAATTTTCACATACTCATGCAATAATGAAAGGTCAGAGATTGAAATTGAAATCTACTTTTCGTTGGACTGCACTTTTGGAAATTAGAATGGAATAACGTATTAAAGTAAACTCGTGTAGAATAAACCCCCTGCTGCAAAGAATCCTCATGCATTTTCTTTCAAAAATTAATGATGCAGTGATAATGCAAAAAGAAATAAAAAAGTTAATGCATTTCACTGTACAGAGATTGAGTTGAGACACGCCTATGCATGGACTTGGAAGTTTACGAGTTGGTAAGACTTATGGAATGGAAGTTTATTTTGAGGTTCAGCAAACCAAATTGCGAAAAATCTTTATACAGAATTACGAATATACTTGGATTACTAGTAAATATGCTTTTCAAGTAGATATGTCTTATCCAAGAGTAGTTAGTCGATTCATGTATGCTTGTGCAGCGTGGGAGACCACGTAGACACTGGATATATGTAGGTACGTATGATAAATTCCGAGTGCCTTAGGACAGTTTCATAATTCTCGATACATTTCGGAAAAGGTAACATTTTTGGCAAATTTTTAAGTGGTAAAAACCAATTGTTGCGTTTTACCCCGTCACTTAGGTATATGGCAATCATTAACTAGAGTAGACTGAATGAAAAATAGTTTCATGTAAGATTGGAGCAATTGTAGGTAAGGCTTACCTGGTAAGCAAAAATTTCGTTTCAAATACTACGACATTGATTAGCATGGCGCCAGTGGTCGCTTTGCACATTTACAGCTTCAGAAATGAAACATTTCATTTTTATAGGATTTTATCGAAAAAATAAATCTCATGAACTTGCTCGGCTGTACTTCCTGTATTAGTAGAAAGACTACAAAATCAACTACATTACTACACCAACACCAGTTACATCGAAAGATGTGCGAAACCCAACTAGAAGAATTTTTGGGGCCAGCTACTCTGTAAAATTGGCAAAAGCTATTAATAAATTCTAATTCGTGCATGACCATGACGAAAGAAATGGATAAACCTGAAGCTGGGTTTCCCCATTTCACAGCACATGCCTAATTTACCCTGGCAGGTAGGTATGCATTCAAGCAGTTTCAGTTTTAGCCTTAAACTCTCCACAGAATTCTTTGCCTCCGCCTACACCTCCACGAAATTAAGTCTGTCACAAACTTTAATCATTTTTACATTTAAATATCGGAATAGACCTTCGCCTTCACATGAGCTGCAACGTCATCGTCATGTCTATCGCCAGCTTGTCCACGAACATTCATTTAAATACGGCTGCGGCTCTTCAGTCAAAAAGCACTTCATATACTGCATACGTCATAGCTGGCGTCTTTCTTTCATCATATTGGTATTATAATATTAACACTTTGAAATGCGCCACCAGCCGTAAAACCCTCATCCATTAATTTTTTGTCATCCAATCTATCAACACACTATCATTTTGAATGGCACATCCTACAGTCCTGATGCAGCCCTATTCTCATATTACAACTTACAAAATCTTTCGAAAGAACTGAACATAAAAGTTTGATTTATAGCTTAAACTATTCTAAATAGACCTTCGCCTTCACATGAGCTGCAACGTCATCGTCATGTCTATCGCCAGCTTGTCCACGAACATTTATTTAAATACGGCTGCGGCTCTTCAGTCAAAAAGCACTTCATATACTGCATACGTCATAGCTGGCGTCTCTCTTTCATCATATTGGTATTATAATAACACTTTGAAATGCGCCACCAGCCGTAAAACCCTCATCCATTAATTTTTTGTCATCCAATCCATCATTCCACTATCATTTTGAATGGCGCATCCTACAGTCCTGATGCAGCCCTATTCTCATATTACAACTTACAAAATCTTTCGAAAGAACTGAACATAAAAGTTTGATTTATAGCTTAAACTATTCTGAAAGTGCAGAAATTCTGAAATGGGATTCATTAGGAGAAGAAAAGTAGGGATTGTTGCTTTTTAAGTGGGGAACGAGGAGTCGTTAAAATGCATAAAAAAGAAAGTATATGGTTTCCTTATTTAGTTCACTGTATGTACATCATATTCGGGGAATTGTTGCAAAAATTGAGTTCTATCATCTGCACGCAATGAATTTTACAATGCGTCCTTGAAGAGGGTTACATATGTATGCAAGAGTCAATTACCTACTTACTTTTAAAGTTAAAATCTGTTTTGCATATTTATTTCAATGTCAGTCTACCGGATGTACCTATTAATTAGCAAACATTTTAGTTTTAAATAGTTTTAGCATGTGCTAAGCAATATGACAATTGTACCGCCGTTGACCTTTACTGCCTAAAAAGGCACCGGAAGAAATTATATTGTTCGTAGACACCTGTATGTNATGACAATTGTACCGCCGTTGACCTTTACTGCCTAAAAAGGCACCGGAAGAAATTATATTGTTCGTAGACACCTGTATGTACTTATTGTATTATACCTCTAAAAATGAAATGGTGTGTCGCCGCATCCGTAGCCACTAATTTTCGCTTTTTCTTTTTAGTATCGATTTTCTTTTCTGCTATCCATTTTTTCCATTATCGATTTTGGCAGCTACTAAAAAGCTAACCAAATGAGCAATTTTATTCTTCCTGGTTTAGGCATGAAATATTGTTGGCACAAAAACGTGTGACAGTTACAGTTGTGATAAATTGGCGTTTGCCAAATGTATCCTTTACTAAACTAAAAAAAATACTTCCGTTTTTCACGACACATAAAAATAAAAAATAATCGTGCCATTTTAAGGACTACTTTTACTTGCTTGATAAAAGCATCGCTTAGTATAATGAGCTTTTCACCAACTTCTAAAATCCATTCCAATCCCAATATCCATACAGATAATAATGAGGTTTGTGACTTGAAAAAATTGGTCTTAGGTATGTCATGTAGATGCCCGAGGTGACAGCCGGTAACCGATCATGAAATGAATTGCAAAATGTATGAAAGCAAATGTAATGGCAACTGCAAACAAACTACCCGATAAATATACAGTAATTTGGGATTTGGGCACTACCTGATTTTGAATAAATTGAGACAATTTTCGTACTTTGCACTTTTCTAGCCAGTTAAAATGGTCGTATCGTGATGTCTGATGCGATAGACAGATTGGCTACAAAACAGTAAGTTGTTGTACCTAACTTTCTACAGAATGCCAGGCAAATATTATTTCAGGTACTCACGAAGGATCACAGTACCCAACCAGCATGCAGGTGCAGCTGCACTTATTTTGTTAAACGATTATTACTAGGCTGTTCTCTGCAATTAGACTTAGCTCATTCATGAAATATTTATTTTTTGCACTGTAGTCAGATATGGAAGAGATGTATAATGAGGCAGAAGCATCCATATAATCTGTACCTACACTGACACACTTAAAATGAAATGGGTTCTAAAAATGCTTTGATTTTAAGTTTCCTTGCTGTTATTGAATATAATGTTATGTGCGTAGGAGATTGCAGCATTATGCGAATTTTGTATTGCATTTAAGGAAAGATGGTCTATGGACATGAACATTTGAGTGGACGACTCCTCTCAACACTGCAAAGCTACTTGGATTATGGCTTTCGATGGAAGGAAGATTATTACCCTAGCAGCTCTTATACTTGAGTAGTTTTTAACTCCCTGTGATAAAAACTGGTCGTTATTCACTTGGCCATTCATTGACAACTACAACAAGGCATCAAGATCGCAAAGCTGCGGGGTTGTGGCTTGTGGTTCACGTTCCCATAAACAATCACGAAGTGATGTACAATCCACACTGTTGCATTAACTAATCGAGCAGTGCATCACAGATTAGGAAATTAAGTGGAAATGGGAACTAGCGCTTATAATGATTCATAGAAAGAATACAACTGCACTCGCTTGTGTAGGACTAAACGATGCAATCTTTTTGAGAGAGCACACCTTCCTCCTCAATCCTCATTCATGTACAGATACCATAGATGTTGCCTGCCCTGAGACAAATTAGAATGGCATTGTAGTGCCATTTTATGTTTGGACAAGTTCCGTTGAATTAACTGAATCAAGTGCTTTATGAGTCAGAAACATTTTTTGGTTAAAGCAATTGTGGGCGCGGGCTGTAGTGATACAAGCATGAAAACAATAGGCATGCACTCAATAATCTAGTGACAATGAAGATGAAACTCCTAAAATAACAATGGAAAATCATATATGCAGTGCGATTCTAGGAGAGTTCAAGTGGGGCGAAACATTATTGTAGTGGGTAAGGCACGAAAGGAATTTTGCACATGATAGAAAGGCACAGAAATTGAATTTTAGTGAGGTTTTGTGGCAAAAGCAAACATAAATCATGCGTATCTCACCCCCAATTGCAGACACATTCTCTAAAGTTTACATATTTAATTTACAATTTTTTTCACAGTACATATCGTACGAATTTTTCATGAGTAGAAAAACTATGGCAGTCGAATTGAAACTAGAAGCAAGATTTTTTTAGCAGAAAACAGCCTCTCTACTAGGAATGCTGACGCTCGACTGATTTACTGCTTGGATCGCGTGTGTACGAGGAAATAGAAATAACTATAGCTTGAATGTTCGTGAATGCGATCTTAACCAAATAAGTACAAGATTACGGAACTATGCCAGATAATTCCAGAAGCAATACCACAGAGCACAGAAAGGATTCCTGACTTGTATGTATGTATCTTGTATGGTGTATCCTGAGCTATTTGATTTGATGTGTAAGAATTTTATAATATTTTTCTCCGGGACAATGTACGCTAATTGCTAAAAGGATTCTCCGTGCTTGTTAGGAGCATAACTGATGAGACGAGACTGGATTAATGACGGAGCAGAAACAGGCATAAAAAAGAGTCAAAGTAAAACAAGACGGATGAAAGTGATACGTCCTAGTAAAACGTATGAGCTGCTAGCATTATATGCTATTTATTGTTCAACCAATTTCAAAGTTTTACGGCTACAGTGACAAACACCCTAATAAAATAATCATTTTGTACGTAACAAATTAACTCGCATACATAAAAACTTTTCATGAGATTTTAAGAGAGTCACTTCACACTTGACTAAACTCTGAGATTATTAAGAGTCGTTTATTGTTGTGTAAATTAATGTTTTTCGTAGAACCATCAGTCCCAAACTTGTGCAGATTTTGTACCTTCCTGCCTGGCCGCTTCTCAAGAAGATGATAAACGGGAAGCGTGTATAATAGACAGCTTTATTGCAGAGTAAACGCTAAGTAATAGAGTAAATCAACAAGATCATTCCACTGCTCCATACATCATAGATGAGATAGTGACTTGCACAGTGTCGGAGATTCTGCAAGAGACTCAAATTAAAAATGGGATTTCCAGCCTCTAGAATATTTCATCCCATCGCACTCAATTATGCGAACATTTTTAGGCTTAGAAAAGATTCTGGTATTCGCATATTAAGAGTCGTTTATTGTTGTGTAAATTAATGTTTTTCGTAGAACCATCAGTCCCAAACTTGTGCAGATTTTGTACCTTCCTGCCTGGCCGCTTCTCATGAAGATGATAAACGGGAAGCGTGTATAATAGACAGCTTTATTGCACAGTAAACGCTAAGTAATAGAGTAAATCAACAAGATCATTCCACTGCTCCATACTTCATACTTCATAGATGAGACAGTGACTTGCACAGCGTCGGAGATTCTACAAGAGACTCTTAAATTAAAAATGGGATTTCCAGCCTCTAGAATATTTCATCCCATCGCACTCAATTATGCGAACATTTTTAGGCTTAGAAAAGATTCTGGTATTCGCATCCAAACCCTCCTTTTCATACATGGGGGGTTGGATTTGTGCGATAATGATAAGTGATAAATAGGTATACATATGCAATTCGTGATCACATCTCTGCACAGTTTGACTTTTTGCGTTTGGTGCAATTCTCTTGAGCATCCCGGCGGAATAATAGTTATAAAGGCCATGCATGCATGCGTAATTTTCTGTAAATTAGCATCTAAAAGAGGAGGTTGAAGACGAAGACTGAAGAGATTTCCATTAAGTCTGTTTCCACTTCCATTACGTGTTTCAATTTCCCAGAGAGTTCGTTTCAGCACTTCATCAGCGTTTTTTCCCGGGCATGACCAACGGCACGAAGTTTGCGCTTGCAACAGCGGACTTTGGAATTCTAAGACATTTTGCTTACGTGTTGACATCGTAAGAATAACCCATACGGTACACTTTATGATAAAAACATTCATGCAGTTTTATCTCTGCACATTTTGATTTTGACACAAAACAGAAGCAGACCTAAATTGTCTTGAAGACACGAGATAGCAAATCTCGGATTTATGGAAGATGTAAGACAATTTGCATCTTTTTGCAAATCTGAGCACAAGCGTTTACGCTTGTAGCCTGCAGCGAAGTAAAACTTGAACATAACTTCAAGGCATATGAAAAACCTGTTGCAAAAACTGAACAAAACTAGCACCCTGCATCAACAGAAATAAATACAGGTTGCGTCGGTTTCGGTAACTACACTAAAGAAGTCATCGTGATAAAAGCCGCTTGTAATGGTTATTACTACATGCAGTTATAGCTACTTTTTGCAGTTGCAGTGCTTTTGATGGTAAAGTATATAGGAGCAAACGAACCAAGTGATTTACGAGCTCAGAAATACTGCTGAAATGTTTTGGGTTCAGGCTCACTGTAGTCAAATACACAGATTTTTACTTTAATGCCTAATAATTATAATACCTACTCAATTATTGATTTTTTAAAAGAATTTATATGGGTGGGACTAGTTTCTTGTGTGAGTTCAAGTTCAAATTGCGCTCAACTTCAATAGAACCGGGATGTATATTTTTTCTTGTCCATGTCAGACATCATTGCATTGAACATGTACCTTCTTTACCTCCAGCAGGATTAGGATATGAGACGAGAAGGATCAGAGCTTCTCTGTTGGATGCACTAATAAAAGATCTTACATCACTGATACTGACAGCAACAATCTATCAACAAATAAGAATGCAAAATTTTATGATGAGGATATGTATCAGGAATCAGATCAGGAACAACTTCTGGATTGACTTGCAAGATTACTAGACAAGATATATCGTATTGTGCTCGACTTGAGAAAGAGATTTGTTAGAAACAGAACAGGATTGCAAAAATTAGTGTACACTTTTGAAAAAAAAATCTTTGTAGTCAATTGAGGCGTGAAACGTCTCTTGATCCCAGATGCCACTCAACAAGAGGCAGGCAGTAGGTTCTGACCTTGCTCAATTTCTACGGGTCTAGATAGTTCTTGTACTAGCGAATTCCGACGCAAGTTTTTATGTTTCTTTAATTATCGATGTGGCTTTAGTAGCTGTGCGAAAAGTACAATCAAATTCCATCCAGATCAAAGCTAGACTTTCAGAGTATATTGAATAACCTGCTCTTTTGCTTTGTAAATAAAATATTTCTCGACTGCATTGTCTACAGTCATTGTCGCAAAAACCAATTCAAGGTTATTTTCTATAGGTGAGACGGGTCTTAACACACAAGTGGCAGTTTGGATTTATGTTACGATTTACTTACACTGACTTGCATCTCAATCTTTTTTGCAACTTTTGTCTGTTATCTCAAAAGGTCTAAATTACTTACCTTTGCGTAACAACATACCTACCCATAGTCAGTAAAACTAACTAGATGCATTTTGGATTTTCCAAACTTGGGACCTCTTCAGATAAGAGTTCAGTTTTTGTATCAAGCGGAAAAATCCGAAATCCAGAAAGGTTGTGACACTGAAACTATAGGTATTAAAGAGAATCGTCTAATTTAGCATGTTTCGTTGCCCCAAAAACAATCAGAAATTAATGAGCAATATGAGGGTGCTTTTTGCGCAGCAATTTTACTTTTAGAAGTAGTACAAAGAAAACATCACCTGCCACTTTGCTTACTAGGTACTGAGCGTACACATGCAGCAAGGCTATTGCAAGCTGTTTTTTTTACTTTAGTTCCTAATTAACTCATTAACTTGAATTTTCATATTTTATCCTGACTTTATCAGATCGTTCAGGACAGTTTGCTAGCCACGGTGCAGCTCCCATAATACTAGATCCAGATCGGTCACTTTTTCCATATAGTCTCTCTACCACCAATGGTGTATGCTTTGTGTTCCAGATTTTTTCCAGGTAGGCTAAAAACTTTGGTTAGTCAGAGTGTAGTAATGCAGTTATCAATTCATTAATCGAAAAGTTCACATCAGACATTTGTACCTTCAGCCAGTCACGAACTAAAAATGCGCAGTTTAAAAATAGAACAGATATGTGAATTTATAGTGTAAAGGGTGGATGGGGGTGGTGGTGGTTTACGATATTTTTTTCAGTTCCAATTCTGGCATTTTTATTTTTTAGTTTGTTTTAGACAATTGTAACTAATGATGATGTGATATACTCGTGTAAGGATGATTCACACGTGCTATACCTCATGCGATAAAGCTCTTTTTTATGATCACGAATTGTATATGAGCATGTCAAATGTTGCATATGCCTTCCATTGGACTGCCACTGTGATTCATATCATTTCAGCATCTCGTAAAAAAACATACTATATCATTTCCTCTCGCACAATGAAACTTTTTTTTCTGTGCGAAATCTTTTCAAAATGAGAAAAAATGCCTGTCATCAGATAAGCGATTTGGAATGACACGCTTGTGCTTTTTCTAAACTGCCGAAATTATACAAAAGACATGATGAGCGCCTCAAATAATACTGATTTTTTGTTCTTCTTGTTAGTCCTTTGTATTCCTAGCTAATCATGCTGCGATTGCAAAGAAGCATTTAGCTTGGCTCTCTAATGACTGAAGAGTGCTGACTTTCTTCCCTGCTAATTGGAGATACATTTGCAAATGACAAAAATATTTTTAGAGCTTACTAAAAGCTGCACTCTCATTATTTATGCCTATTGCGTCACCTTTCCTTTGGTGGTACTTGCAACTTGCCTTCCCTTTCGCAAAGAGGTCAAGTGTCTTTAGCTGCCTACAGAGGTATATAATTGCAGGGAAATCCCACATCTTTGGAGTCTTCGAAGGAGAAGGCGATGTTTGTAAATTATCTCATAAACTTGGGTCCTAACACAGCTCATTTGCGTAGTTTACGAAGTATTGACGCCTTTATCTTATCGCTCTCGATTGACAGACACTTACTGTGAAAGCCGAGCAGCTAGTAAACACGCAGGTTTTAAATCTAGTAACCGAGATGGGCTATGTAATTACATACATAAATTTACTTTTAGATCTGACAAGTGATTTCTTGCCGATTACACGTAGGCATGATAATCTATCTATCATTTATTTACTCGTTAGCTGTCACTTTCACCTCAATTAGTTTACTTAATCTGAAAGTTAAATGAACCGTATAATTTCGAAGAACAGGCTTCATATCTATTTATAGATGTGTTTCTTTTATCACTTTATCTGCATGCATTATTATCAGCACCTCAAAAAAATCGCGTCAACCAGTAAATAATTCTTGAACACGTAAAAAGATTCTCACGCAATTGAAGGCTAAATATAGTAGCTGCAGTGCAGTGTGCATAACGATCCGAGGAAATATTTACTATGTCCAGATTTTGAGATTTAACATACCGATTATCGCCTGCTACTGAGCTACGTATAGTAAATCAGTGTAAAAATACATGTCTGATGCAAACATTGTTTAGCATAGTTTGCAGAATTTAATATTTACACAGGTGACTGTACGATAGCTGATGATCGCTGATGACCTGGTCATTTTGAAGTGACATGAACAGTCTGGAATTTGGAATTTTGCCAATAATCTGCCATTTGAGATGATGAGATGGCTACTAAAAAGGGAACTCGGTTTTAGCGTATGCTCATGCTGTCATAGGTCGTTAAAAATACTTCAGAAATACAAGTTACGAAGCATTTTGCAGCGTCATACATATTTTGTAGGTGGTTTACTGGAATTAATAAGTGCACTTTTGAAATGTAAAACCAAATTTCC
>JAHZND010002808.1:0-25279 GCA_027744115.1 Acrocyrtus sp. NNG-2020
CTCTCATTCTCTCCTCTCCAAGCTTCTTCTCCCATCCTCAAAATAAAACCGATGCTGCTCTGTCATTAAATTTTTTTCCGTGAAGAATTTAAAAACAGATTATAACTTAATCGGCCTGTTGCTGTGCCTGCCGGCTACTTACTAATATAATGGCCGTTTAAAAAAATTAAGATTTTGTTTTAAAAATTTTTTTTGGAAGGAGTATTTTTTTCCTCTCATCACAGCCAGAGCCAGCCTTGTCCAATAAAGGAAATCGTTTTGTTTGGCGACTGCGACTGCGACTGCTTTCCGGAGAGGAGTTGGAGGGAGCCATCCCTCCGAGCAAACAATGAAGTCCTTTGTAATTACAAGTTACCTTCTGGTGAGCTGCTGCGTGGTGGAAGGTGAGTTGACTGATTAAGTGGATAAATAAGGGAAAGGATTTTTCTCGCAAAGGCTGCCAGATAGCTCAGACTCTCATTTTTATTACTATCAAATGAATGAAATGCATTATTTATTATGTTGTGACTATTTTTTTAAAGAACAGCGAGAGCCACTAAATGGAGCCTAGGACTCCTCTGTATTATTGTTATTATTAGGAGGCTCATTATTAATACTTTTAGTGAGGGGAGCGAGACAAAAAATAATATTTTTAAATTGGCTGTGTATGGATATGGCTGTGAGTGAGCGATAAGAGCGAGAAGGCTTCTGAATGCGCTGCCATGTTGATCGCGCAATGCCAAAAGCAGCTCCATATAAGGAAGAGAAATTTAGTAATTTAGCTCAAGATGCATGTACACTTACTTCATTTATGATCGCCAATTACTTGAGAAGGATTGAATGAAAAATTTATTAAAAAAAAGTGGTTGAGCTCTTTGCACACAAAATCTCAGCGAAAAGGACACACGCTCACTCTCTCATTTTTTTGGAATGGATATAGTCTCCCTCAAATAGTCCCCCAGCAGCTGCAACTTTAGATAAAATTTGGATGGGTGACCTTAACAGCTTGGACAGTTAAAGTTGACTCGCTCCAAACATTTATCTCTCTTGTTGTGCTCACCTAATTACTTGAAACAATGAGTGCACTCTTTTTAATCACTCAACTGACGCCTCAGTATTAGCTGTCTGCAGAAATTGAGAGCTCAGCGAGACCATCTGCTAAACTGCAACTTGTCACAAAAACGACCTTTTTAGCACACTCAAAATAAAAAGTGCCATTCCATTCCATTCACTCTCATTTTCAGTTGCCATTGAAAATAGAGGAAGAAAAACGAGCTGCTTCTCATTTTCCTTGCTGGCTCTTGTCTGCAAGAAATCGCCAAAACAATTTTTTTTGCCGATGGATCCGGTTACATATTTTAATGTTGTAGAAAAGAGATGTTGTTGACTCATTTTTGCGCGAGTAAGCATAAGACGGAAAGCAACAAGATATTAATCAGCTCTGCCAATCCATAATTCACTACTAATTAATTTAATCGTTGGATCTCTCCTCTGGCTGACTCGCAGCCCAAACGAAAGAGATGGCAGAGGAGCGAGCAGGTGGGTGGAAGCCATACCAGTTGAAAACGATAAATTACGGCCGAGCTTTTTCAGAGCTGCAGTGCAAAAATCTTTGCAGCTCTGCTTTTGATCTTTTAGCTCTGAATTTATTGCTCGTTTTTCGCTGCCCAAAGTCCGCTTAGTCACTCGCATTGACATTCCTTTTAGCCGTTGCGACCGCCACAAAAATATTTCTCTTCGTTAAGGCCATCCCTTTCTTCGATTCCGTGAACCGAATTCCAATTTCCCATTTTCTACTCCGAGTCCAGGCCGAGATTTGCCAGCCTTGTCCACTGACAGCTACCAAAATCGAAACATATTTCATTGCAATGCATTTTCGCAAAGGGCAGAATCGTAAACAGGAGCTGGAAAGATGCCTCCAGAAAAAATAAGAAATTGCTGTTTTATTGGAATTGGATTGCCGGCAAAAAAATACATTTTTTTTCTAGCCGTCCCGATACGACACCAGCATACTTAGTCCTTGTTTATTGGACTGGGGCAAACTGAGCAACCACAAAATTTCTAAATCTTTACAAAAAAATATTTTTTAAATGCACTTTTTTTTGTCTGAATATTTTTTTAAAAGGAATATTTCATGGCTGTGATGTCCGTCACATGCCCAAAGGAAGCGGACAGGTGTGAGCAATGTTCACGCTGGATTTTTTATGATTGCGAAAGGAACGAATCTCTGCTTTGCACCCTTTTCCCTAAAAAAGTTTTGGCTCGGCACGGGGCTCTTCCAACTCTGTCTTCTTCCCTTGCCAGACTAAAGAGAAGGAAAAAGAGGAGGCTGCTATATATCTCCACGAGAATTTCTCATAGCAGCTGAGCCATAAGCCAGTCCATTCATCAATCCGATTAGCTAACCCGAAAAAAGATTTTTTTTACCCAAACAAGGATACATTGGAAAATACAGGAAAAGTCCTTTTTTCTATTAAAACCGTTTGCGTGAGGCAGCCTTGCATGTTTGGGGCATTTCGGAGATGGTCTCATCTAAACCGCTTTTAAGGTCCGCTAATTTTCAGCAAACACGCTTCCTACCACTAAATTCTATCAAGTTAATATGAAAGTTTAAAAAAATTGCAAATTAATTATTATTATTTTTACCTATCCAGTGGTTGCCTGTAAATATTTTCCTGGATGCACACAAACACACAAACTGATTATTTCCAAGTGGCACTTGAAATAACGAGAACGACGCGAGAAGCTGTCACAGGCTGCCTCTCCTCTCCAACCGCATTGTTTTTGTTTGTATCTCGTTTTCGGATTGCTCACATTCAAACAGTTTTACGACTAAATTTTCACTTGTCAGAATTTTTTTAGCGCTCAATTTGATCAGCTTTTTCCATCCAAATGTAGTAATTGTTTCGAAAAATATATAACTGCCAACTATAAAAATAGTAAAATATTTATACTTCGTGTACAAAAACTGTTTCTAGAAACTATGGTAAAAAAATGTATAAAAAAATTGAAGAGCACATTATCTCACTGTCATTAACGAAACGACTTAATCTGGTTATAAAAAAATCCTTTTTTTAAATCTTTATTTTGATAAAACGGCTAATTTGTATTTTTTTGGATAGTGTAATATTATTTTTTTTTTGCAAATCGGAGTGAGCTAATAGCACACCTATTCAAGCCGGTATTCTTCTGTTGGACAGTGAAGGAAGCACACTGATTAGCTAGCTCTGCTCGTCTGAGAAGGTAAAGAAGGGCCGAAAGTCTTTGAAGAGCTGTTCACAATATCTCTTTTTATGGATGGATAGAAGAATGAGAAAAGACATTGTAAAGTTTTGTGTTGGAGTGTTGGAGTAGAGCCGCATTCAAAAAAAAATGTGCAAGCTTGACAACAAAGTGCTTACTACAAATTCCCTTGTTACGATGTGCAGAGTGGAAAAATGAGATTGTGAAAAAAAAGGTATGCTCATCATGCTTCTTGGAGGATATATACACTTTTGCTTGTTATTACCATCCAACTTTTTTTTGTATGGGTGGCCATTAAGGCAAAAAAAATGTTGCAGTTCATACAGCAAATATATAAATTTTTAGATCTCTTTAGTATCAGAAGAGTTGACGAAGAAAAAAAAATATGTTTGGCCAACTTATCCAATTCTTACACGCTATAATTTCTCTGGGATATCGAGTACTTGCATATTGGTAATGGCAGTTGAAGTTGCATGGACGATCTGCTTGTTGCTGCACCAGAATATTTTTTACGAGTGATCTTGCAATGCATGAGAAAGATGCATGGATAAATAAAATAAATGTAGTGGAGGAGCTGCAACAAAGACAAAATATGTATTGCTACCTGAGGCGATCACTGCAAGAGTGTTGGACGATGACGATGGCTCACTTCACTCTGTCCTTTACCGTTAAAATATATGAGAGCCCGAGAGCTATGTGACCTTCGCCTCAGATGGAGAGCTGCAATATCCCAAATTGACATCTGATAGGATGTGTGCTGGACTAAAAAAAAATGTTGGCATTTTGCAATAAAGGAAAAAAGACTCACTTTCTCTGACTCATTTTTTTTTTGCTATGTAAATTTTTGCAAAGTGAAGTTGAACTGGCTTATTTTCTCACTTTCAGCACATTTCGTAAAAGAGTTTTAAATAATTTATTTATTCCCCGCAAATAGCTCAGTAATGGTGTGCTTTTTATTAAAAAAAGGCAGTTAATATTTGAGCACTTTGCACAAGAGCAACAGTCGTTTAGCTCTAAATAAATAGTTTTAGGAGTGATGAAAAAGCATTTGATGGCCTGGAAACTGCAATTTATGCGTCATCATGAGCGCCGAATGAGAGCAGAGAGTGAGCGTGCTCTTCAAAAAATCTTGAGCTCCGCAACCTAATCATAATATTTTTTGCTTGTAAAAAGTTTACACAACTTTTCTGCAGCCACAGCCACTGCCACCCAACAAAAAGAGAGTAAGATCGGGACGGTTTTTAAAGATCTATTTTTTGTTCCACTTCAGCCATAATCTGTTATGTAAGCGATGGGCCGATGGGCGTCTAGTACATTTTGAGTGATGAGCTTGTGATAGATCTCCAAAGCAAAGCTGAACTGGGAGGCTGAGCTCAATTAAAATGCGTTTTTGCTCTACACGAAAAGAAAAGAAAAAAAAGTGTTCAGCTGAAAAAAATAGTCGAACTTGTCGCGAGCCCACACAATAATATCTAAATCATATCTTTTGCCTCCTTCTCCTCTCGTCCCCTTTTTTAATTCCTTTTTTTTCTTCTCTGGGGAGCAAAAATATATTCCTCGAGTACCAGTACATTTTAGTATGTAGTGCTGAATGCTTTTGCCGGAAATTCCCCAGCTTAAAAAAGATTTTTTTTTGTGTTTTTGAGGTCTCAGCTAGAGAGAGATGGTTGGTTGGGTCAATAGCGTCTCTTTTCCACTTTTATCATGAGCAGTGTTTATTCAGCGCTGAAAATGGAGATGAAAATAATAAAAATTAACAAGGGCATTCCCAAAATGTATCCTTTTCGGCTCTCTCCTCCTCAACATCTGAAAATCTCTTAAAAATTTTTCTCGTTTGGAGCTCTCACAGAGAAAAAAAAGACAAAAAACTTGATTCTTTTTTTCCTTCTCTCCAAACGATTAATTGTGGATTTGCTTTCTTCTCCTCATTTCAATTTCTGAAAAGATGAGACAACAGCCCAACAAATCTGTGAGTGGTCCGGGCTCAAAAAATCACTTTTTTTCTTATCTATTTCACAAAAAAAACAATTTTCAATAACTCTGAATTGAGCAAGTTTGGAAAAATCAAGATTTTTTGTATCCATTTAAAGAGAGTGCTCATCACATTGTTGTAAAAAAAGAGAGAGAAAGAGAGAAAAACCCTGACCTTCAACTGTACGAGGGAGGGGAAGAAATAGCTCTAGTCTGTAATTTCTTTTTTTTTCTCTTTTAAAGGCCATACGAGCTGAAGCAACCGTCCGCGTCCCCATCACAACTTCCAAATAACAACAAACTGCGACAGCCGTCCCATTTCGCATTTCTCAGAGATCAACCTTGCCTTCTAATTTCATTTTTGCAAAGTGTGAACTGTCTGAAAAAAAAGAAAGCCTTGCTTTTGCTCTTTAAAAAAACCTGTGGACTGCTGATACAGCTTCTCTTTTTTTTATGTGGGCACACTTTTTTTTTCGTTTGCAGGTCCAGCTGAATAAAAAAATGTATTTTTTGCAGTGGTGATGATGATATGAAAATAATATGCTGATGATGGCGCTCAAGAAGAGGTGTTGCATAGCGATATGGCTCTCATTATAGAAAAACTGGCTTTTCGCTCGAATCCGGTCCCCGTGTATCGGGTTGAGAGATGCTTCAACCTTATTTTCCCTTATTATTTTTTCTCGTTTTTTTTCCATTTAGCCATGCACAAAAAAGGGAAAGGAGATGAAGGAGATGGAGGAATTGGACGAAAAGTTATGCACACGCGATAACGACAACGACGCTCTTTCCATTCACAGCCAAAATAAATAGCTTTAATCTTTCTCTGGTGAACAAATTTCTACAATTCGGACACTCTTTTTTGTATACGCCGAGCAGAGCAGATCTAAATAAAGAGCTGAATGAGTGGATTTTTTGAGTGAAAAATAATAATTTTTTTTTGAAAAGCTAATGAAGACCTTTTTGGAATGGTGTGATTTGGGAAAAGAGTGCAAAAGAGTAAGTTCAACGATACCATTATGATGACTGAGTTTGAGGATTCTACCTAAAATTCCTTTTATTTTTTTTCCATCAGCTGTAACTTGTGAGCGAACTTTAATGGGAAACCGTTTAAAAATGTTTTGATGCGTTCTCTCCTTTTTTAAAAATTGATTAAGTGTAGCACTAAGCTGCCTAAATGTTTTTAATGTTGGATAAATAAGTTGCTCTGGGGAGCGGTAGTGAAGCACTTTTAGAAGCATGTTCTTGTTAAATAAAGTTGCAATGTCATCTGCCAAATTAAATAGCCATAAACCAGAAGAGAAATAAGAGCAGTTTTGTATCACCTTTTATTTTGGAGTCGTCGTGTGAGCTGAGGAGGAGGAGGAGGAGGAGAGCACTCTTGCTTGTGCAGATGTTCACGCTCCCTCCTTTTTCCTTTCTCTCCCTGTCCGCGTCCCTACATTCTGAGACTCTGCTCGTCTGCCCACACTTTGTCAAAATGCATAATGCCAATAAATATAATTACTATAATAATGTTACAAATATTAGAATCGCTTGCAGCCATGCTATCACTCACACAGCTCCAATCACTAGCTCCAGCCTATATAGCCGACCACTATAATCAAGGCTCGAAATGTGTTGTGAAGAATAAAAAGGGGAGAAGATCGCTCTTTTTTTTTCTCTGCAGCCCTGCCCTGAACTTGAGTAAAGCTAAGGCGCCTCTCTAAAACTCAAACTTACTCTCTCTCTCTCTAATAATTACCCGCACAAGAAAAAAATGTTAACTAAGCGACTCATCATTTTCAGCATGCTGAAAAGTGAAGTTTGTTGTGCATATAGTGGCGGCGAATGAAGTGCATCAGCTTTTGGCGTAAAAAATATAGTGGTGGTGGTGGCGAGAAGGAGCAGAATAAAAAGAGAGTCATGGCTGTAGCTGAAAAGGGAGGCTGATAAGGAGAGGAGGAAAAACAAAATAGGAAAAAATAGAAAGGAGTGGGACTGAAGCGCTATAGGATTGGAAAAAGGCGTGCGAAACCTTGATTCGATTAGTACACAATGATTTAAAAAAAGCAGCTTGCAATAGCTGAGTCTGAACAACAACAATTATAACTATTACTGCTTTTTTCTAGCAGTTTCCTCTGGCAGACCTCTCAGCCCTATTCCAACACAGCTGAAAATAAATAAAAAAAGAGTCTAAAAAAGATGAGAGTAGGAAAATGTGCATTTTAAAAAGCAAATTTCCGCTGTGCGGAGGAAAAAGGAGAATTTCATGATTGCTATTATGATGTCAAAGGAAGGAATGGCAGGATCGTTTTATGGGGCTGTGTGCTAACTAAATGAGAGCTGCGCTTCTTTGATCGCCAAATAAAAAAAAGTGGGCTTCAGTCAGAGTGAGAGTGTGGTTGGGAATGGGCACTGCACATTCAGAGTGGCATGGCGCTGTAGTGAAGAGGAGAGAAGTGGTGCTCGTGCCCCGGAGCAGATTTTCCATCCCAGTCTAGGAATGATGATCGTCGTCGTCGTCGTCCTACAGGCGCTGACTTCTACTACGCACTATATAGCTATGTATATGCTTGTTACTAATTACCCGTCTTTTTCTGGTCAGCGAAGGCTATGACTCAGCTCTCATTTCGCCTTGTTTACATTTCTGTCCAATTTATGGCTAAATAACGCGCCAATTCATCATGATCTATGCGAGAGCTTTGCACAAGGATTCTTCTATCGATTGCCATCGTCCCTACACTTCCTCTCTGATGGTGTGAGTGTTGGCGGGCCCAATTTAGAATTTTTTTTCTTTAGCAAAGAACTCCATCCTCGCTCACCCTTTAATCATCATCACTTTTTGGCTTAATTAGCATTACTTTAGAAAGTGAGAGACCTTATACCCTGCAAAAAAATATTACTTTTTTTAGCGCAAAGCCACACACATTGCAATATCAGGTTGCAAAGATTATATGGCTGGCGCTGCTGAAATTTGAGCCAGCCGCACTCTCTACCCCTTTCCGGAAAAGATTGGAGTGACGGGACAGTTTCGCCTTTGCGATAATTATTTTGAGCACAGCTTTTTTCTTATAAAAAAATGAAAAACGAAGAAGAACTCATTTATTTGCAAGGGAGCTCTTTAGCTCTTTTTAGGCAAACTTGAATATTATATTTTTGTTTTTTTTTCTTGGTCAGTTGTGGGTTTAAGGAAATGCTCACCTTCCAATAGAAATTTGATTTTACCATATTCGTGGAATTCGTCATGCACGAAGTGTCCAAAATTTGAGGAGCAGCAGGGTAGAAACTTTTCTGCGCTGATGTCGGGTGGCTCTACCAAAAAGCACGACTTTTGTCACGGGCTCGAGCAAAAGGCGTGTAATTTATCTGAGGCAAAATCGTGTTCCCATTTTTACGCTCAAATAATGGTATCGACAGAGCAGAATCGTCGATGCCAGTTCATTATCGATGTGCACATTACTCATAGCCCATCCAACACTATTTCACCAGGACTGCAGACTTTAATGAAAAATTCAATCAAAATCGTAAAAACAGAAGAAAAAGACAGCTGATGATAAATTTCTGTTCCTTCTCCCTCTAAATATAGCAGCTTAATTACCTTCAGTTTCGACTTTGGAGGCACGCGGATATATATTCCCTCCTCACGATCCAGCCACATATCGCCCATTTTCACATTCCAACGCGGGCCACCTATAAACTGCTGCTAATTCCTCCGATGACGCCCACCTTTAAAAACACACAATTTCGCTACATTTTTGACAACCTTACCTTCTTTCCTACCACTTAGCGCTCCGCTTTACAAACATTTACAGCTGAAAATTTCCAATTTCTGGGGAAACTTGAGATCTAAAGATGCTTGTTTGCTCGCTTTTATTTACAGAAAATCTTTCCCGAGATTTATAATTTTTTTTGAAGAGTTATTGCATTTTTTACACTCGTTATCTCTTAAGAAGCGCATAACTTCAAAAATATCTAAATTTAGCGAAGCAGAGTTTGTTGTATCTTGTAGCCAACTGCAATTTGCCATGAAAGTAATCTGCTTTTAAAAAGTTTTCTAAACTCATAAAATTGAAAAAGCAGGTAAAGTGGTGTGGCATTGATTGTGAGATCTGCAGAATGAGTGCAACTGAATAGAAATTGATGGATGAACTGGGCGCTTTTTTTAGTCATTATGAAAAATGAAGTGAACGGCTGTGAAGTTGGAGAATCGATTTTTTTAGAAAGCCCACGCTCATGGACAAGGAGGCGTTCACTGCAATTTTCCTGACATTGTGAGTTTAGAGAGGAGAGAAGAGAATAAAAAAAACAGAATCAGAGATCAAGCCGTGGTCCGTCAAATCAATAACAGTTTTAAATGAGCTGACAAAAAGTTCGTCAGAAATCAGCAGATCTCTCGCTTCGAGAGAGCTCAGAGCGCAGCAGGAGGCTTTGAATGTCCATTTCACCACCAAATAAGGCTCTAATGCTTTTGAATTATGTCAGACGATTTTTTTTGCAGTCCTTTTCTACACTGCTTTACCATCTCATCATTCACCATTCATCACCCTCATCACTCCTAGACTTATTCCCTTTAATAAAATCACACAAATCGCCAAAAAAATATCTCAAAATAGAGAAATCCAATCCGTCTCCTCAAAAAAAAATTTCAAGTTACAGTAAATTTTTGCTGAGCTGAGAACCGTTTTTAGCGAGATTCCTAACTGCTAAAAAAAGTTGGCAGCAACCGCGCTTGGGTAATAGTGTTTGGACGTGGGCCGATTTTTGGGAAGATAAAATTTATTTAAATGAAAGCTCTTTCTTATCTCTGCCCGATCTAATGGCTAACCTCACCAATATGGGATAATGCAGTGATTCCGTGCAGGCCAATCAGCGAAAAAAAAAGTCATTTCGTACATTAATCTTGACACCAACACGGCCCATCACAACAATATTACTTTTTGCTCGTCTCTGCTCACCCTTTTCCATTTCCCTTATGCTCTCGCAATTAGCATTCCACTAAAATAAATATTCTTTTTTTCTTGTGGTGGCGCTTAACAGCCGTTCTCCACTAAACAATTATCCTCAATTTTAAATGAAGCCACTTATAACCAGTTCCCTTCTCACCTCTGCCACTTTGTCAGCCGCACTGTCGCACTGTCTCCTACTTTCCTATTGTATCCCATTTAAAAAAAATATTAGCAAGATTAGAGCAGAGATGTAGCGTTTCGATAAAGACGCTAAAACGCTAAAAAAAATATATTTCAGACGTCCACATTTGGTAAGGAATTAATTGTGACGCGCGCTAACGCCACTTTTTTTCTGAAGTCAGGCAGTCTGCTGCTGCCAAAAGTTGTGGGAAAGCAACTCATTTAAAAAAAAGATAGCTTTGCTGTCCTTTTCGGACGGGATGTCTTCTGTAATCCTAAAATCTATTTGCTATCATTTTGACACTCTTTATTCCTCCACATTCCGGCTCAGTAAAAAAAATGTAATTTTTAAATGAGGGTCTGAGCACTTAAGCTGAAAAAAATAGTAAACTTGAATAAAATATTTAAGATGAAAAAAGTTTTTAATTAGTATAAATTTCCATATAAGACATGAAATTCTCATTAGCATTGAAATGATTAATTATGAACTAGCTTCTCTCAGATAATGCTGGAGCAAAGACAATTTTTTTTCCTTTACGGTAGCTGCAACAGCAGCAAAAAATAGGCAGAAATTCCTGTCCTAACTTCATTTTTTTTTCTAGAAAAAAAAAGAATGATGCATAGCTCTAGTAAAGCTTTATTTCCTCGAAGAAGGAGAAGTAGAATGTAGGCGTTTTGTTGGCTAACCCATTCTTTTTAAATGATGCTACCTGTACGGGCAAAAAATGAATTGGGAGCTTATTGTATCCAGAGAAGGAGTCCTACGAAAAAAACATATTTTTTTGGGGGTATTGTGCCGCAAATGAAAAAAAAGGTCTCAAGTACAAGAGCATTACGTGTAAATAGGAGGAGATGAATATTTCCTACTTTCATTTCAGCCATTTTCCCTGTACAAGGAAAAGAGGAGCAGATGAAGAGAAAAAGGAATTTTTGGGATTTAATGAATTCTCAAAAAAAAATTCCTTTCTTTATTCATTTCTTTTTGTAGTTCTCTTTTTTGTGCTTACAGTTACAGTAAATTGGTATGAGAGAGTGCAAAAAAAGGAGAAAAGAATAAATCTGGAGAAAATTATGTCTTAAACTTCCTTCTTATTTAAAATAACCACATTTTCAGGGTGCACTCTGTAGCGAATCCTCTACAAAAAAAAGGTTCATTTTCGTCTAAAAAGATGAGGGAAATGGTGGTGAGATGGACTGGTGGAAAGTTGTGGAGGGAAATGTTCCCGCTAGTAGCAGGAGCAGCTGGCAAAAAGATGAAAATTTTTTGAGGTTAGCATTTTTGTAGTGGTGCATCAGCATCAGCCAACAATTTCCTTTTTATTGCGGTGCTACACCCGCACTAAAAACATCTTTTAGTGCACTGTAACAATTAGCATGTCCTGCCTGTAAGAATAATTGTAGTGAAAAATTTTTTTTGGCAGGGTATGCTCGAGTCGTAAATGCACTTTTCTGTTTTTGGAATGGTGAAAGTTAGGAGCGGTGGAGTGCTATGCTCATTGTTTTCCATGCATCAATCTATTTTTGGAATGTGCTAACGGGAAGCGTAATCGGTAGCGTAAACAAAACCCCGAGAAAGTAATGAACTGTTGGAGAGTGGAACGACGAGCGTACGCCAGAAAAACCAGGAAGACGAGCAATTTCCGAAATCGGAGGCGAACAGAAAGTAAAAAAAATGTGCGCCTCATGTTTACACAATATAACAATTGAGTGATTCCTCATGTAAACAAAATTATATATTAGTTCCAGTGCAGTTTTCCATTTTTGTCCATTCTCTTCTCCTCGTCAGCTCCCTTTTTTAGAGCTGCACTCGTAAAAAAAAGAATTGTTTTTTAAACAAAAAAAAAGTCGAGGCTGCCCGCATCTCATACGCTAATTAGACAGCGCTTCCAATTACATGAAATGATATGGCAGGGGCTCCCATTTTCAGCTCATTTTCTGAGCAGAGCTTCTCCCAGAAGGGGAAGAGGAGCGGAAATGAATTTTTATTTATTTTTAGCCTTCTAACTAATTGTAAGTAGAGTCGTTTCCGCTTATTAAAGTTGTTATGCTGCTGCGGTTTACGGGCTCAACAAAATTTCGCACTTCTTAAAAACTGCTCCTTCTATTCTAAATGGACTTAAAAGTTTAAAAAAATGACCAAACATTTTAATACTGTTGTTGGGCAACTGCTAAAATGGGATTTTTGTCTGTAAAATGGAGTAATTGCGGGGTTGGCTTTCAAGGATTACAAGCATCTTTCCATCCGACTTTGTTTTTTGAGTGTGGAGGGCTCTGCAAAAAAAATTTTTTGTAGAGAATAGAGCCGGTGGTGGTCTGCGGCGCTTGCAATTCTGATTGCAATTTAAAAGTGCTTAGCTGTAGCGGAAAAGGCTGGCTGTACATTAGAGAGGAATTAAGTAGACGAGAAGGGAAAATTGCTCGGGATTGAGCCCTAAGGAGTAGCACTCTGGCGGATCTCAGATTTGCATGGAAAAGGCTCCGTATAATTCGCGATTGAGCTGTCTTGATGTATCCACCGTCGTTTTTTTTTGCTCGGTTCTCGCCATCTGCACCATGGAAAAAATAAGTTGTGGAGGGAAGAAGATAGAAGCAAAGAAATTTTTTTTTCCCTTCCGAAGAAATCTCGTCATTATTAGTTCCCTAGCTGGAATCCCTTTTGCAAAAACGCTGAGAAGTTTGGGAGATTTATTATCGTGTATAATACGTGTTGGTAATTTACTTTGTTCTCGCAAACAGCCAACTCAGCCATCCATGCTTCATAATACTTCCCTTCTACGACATCTTTTATATTAAGTACGAGCATGTTCCATCCCTCAACGCGCACAAAAAACTCCACAAAAAATATACATTTTTAGTCCAGAAAAATTGTATGCAGCTGCGCTCCCAACAAATCTACTCCGTCCCAAACTTCTTCGTTTTCCCTCCATATCCCAAAATGGCCCATCTCCTTTTCTTTTTTAAAAAACGTTTTTTTTCTCTCTCGCTCTCGCATCTCGCCTTTTCCTGCATTACTTTCCCCTCCGTGGGCTGGTTTCCTCGTCTCTACCTGAGCGAGAGAGTGGAGGCAAGAAGAAGAAGAAGATCTACTTGGATCCACTAAATCAAGCCCGACTTGTTTATCCCATTTATTTACTGCTCTGCTGTGGTGCAATTAATTTTTTTTCCTTCCTCTTCCCTCCTCACTTGCATTGTTTCCCTGAAAAAAAAATCTGTGGAAATCTGGCTTTATCATCGAAACTTGGAGAGTCGGATCAGCCGAGAGAAAAAAAATATATATTCGTGCGCCATTCCATATTCTTCTCCCTTCTAAGCTTTCTGGGCTAGTCGACAACTAAAAAACACGGTTTTTCTTCGCTTTTGCAAAAAATATAAACGTACACCTTTGACGGAGCCACACTAGCCGGAAATCTAGTCCTTTTTCCAAAAATGCAGAAATATTTTATAAGAAGAAATGAGCACACACGCTAAAATAGTAAAATTACGTTTTGTATTTATTTTTTTTCTTCACTCATACTCTCTCTCTCTCTCTTAACTTTTTTTTTGTAGCTGTTCAACAAACTTATATATATATTTTTTTGTAAAGTGGATCTTAAAGCTATAGCCAATGCATTTATTTTTTTTGTCAATGGAGCTTCCTCAAAATTGGAATTCCATTGAATGTAGTCAAATGTTACAGCAAATTTCACAACTGGAGTAAAAGTAGAGTAAATTTAATAAATTATTTTTTTGTGGCGCTTACAAGGAAATAGCCCATTTTTGTATCACCGGAGCATCTCAGCACAAAAAACTACAGCTAAGCTGACAATAGGAAAAAACGCACTTAACTTTATATCCACCCTTCCTTTCTTCCACTCACACTAAAATTATTTAGCAGTTAACTAACATCAATTAATTACAAATTAATAATTTTTAGATTTTTAACAGCAAAAACGGTTAGCGCTAGCGGAGTACACAATTTTTTTTGGACATTTTGTAGTAATCAGTTCTATTTTTTAAAGTGATGATGAGTAAAGTAGCGCTTGAAAAATTTCCGGGAACGAAACCGTTTCAAAATATTTTATGCTATGTACAATAAAATACTTTTTTTTCTCTTGTCCTTTTCACATCCACTTCAAATACTTAAGCTTTAAAAAGAGAGCCCTAACCTACCCTATTCCTTAATAAACTGCCTTCTACATTTTTTAAGCTAACACGCAAATATTTTCTAGAATTTATCATCTGGAGCGCGTACATAAACTTTGCTCGTTTCACTTTATTTTTAAAAACCGGGCGGGTGGAATGCATCCAAGAAAAAAAAAATTGACAACGACACAGTTTCACTTTAGTCCTTTCCCTTGGAGAGCATTTAAGGAAAACCGGGAGCACTGATTTTGGGCTGGAGAGTGCTACTTTTTGAACCAGTTTCGTGCTCATAATACTGATCAATGGCTGGGAAAAGGGAGCAGCAACTATGCTATGGTCAGCCATTCAATTAGTGGATGGGAGAAAGTGGCAGGAAAATAAAAATTTGCTTCTCTTCTCCTTTTCCATACGTGAGTTTTTATGTATGCGGCCACTACGAGCATAAATATTACTTTCTCTGCTGCCGAGAGAAGAAAAAACGGAGAAAAAAAAATTTCGGTGTCGTATCACCACACCAGCTACAAATTTACTTTTTTTTTGTTATTCCATAAAAAAAATCTTGGGCATTTGTGAAAAAAAAGAAGGTCCGTGGAGCATAGCTATAAGCATCCAACACGGGAAATAGTTGGAGGAGTTGGAGGAGTTGGAAGTGCCCTATGGAAGGAGTGACACTATCAAAAATACAGTGACACGTATGATCGCGGGGGAAACAGAGAAACAGCTCGTCGACGTTGTTTGTCGTGTGGTGGGCTGCTGCTGGAGTGTACTGGAGAAAAAAGTTATTTTTTTTCTTCTTGCTCCTTGAAAGCGCTCTTCTGTTTTGTGTTCCATGTGTGCACTTTTCCATAGTTTGGATGGAAAAAGTGGAAGAGTTTTTGGGATGGATAGAGGATGTTGGGTGTGCACTAGAGAAAAAAAAGTGCTTTTGCTTTTTCCATGATGATGAGAAGAATCAGTATTCCAGGTTGAGCTCGCAACTGATCCACACACGATGACTCCAGTAGCCACTTTTGTACTAGATTTTTTCCGTGCAAACCGCTCCCGTAATGGCAGTGGAAGGAAGGGAAGAGAGAGAAAGTTGCTTGGAAAGCAATCTCCCTCGCATTTTACTACTCTCCAGTATGAACTGCTAAAAAAGGGGAAAGGAGTGCGGCGCCATAAGAAAAAAAATTGTGTATTTATCGAGTGGGATAATGCGAAAAAACGGGGAAAAAAATGTGGGACGTGTTCAGTTTAAAGGTTGGCTTGTCATTGTGAGCTGCTCTCTTTTCGGAGCGTTTCCTCGAGCTGGATAGAGTTCGTGAAAATATTCGGCCACAATGGAAATGAGCCAATGCAATGGTTGCTCCCGAAGGATGAAAATTAAAGGAATAAATTGTGCATTTAAAAGATGGAGAGGAAATTCTGTTTTGAGTGCATTGGAGAGTAGCTACGTGGAGGGATTGGAGAGGGAGGAAGGTGAGTAGAAGATGTCGGCGAGCAGGGCAGTCATCCTTTTCTGTGTTCCGATTGATTGATGCCCTGCTGAAGCTGTGGGCTCGGGGGAAGGGAATGTATAGGAGCCGGACGGCGAAGGGAGGAGTGTGGGAATGGTGGAGGGAGCTGTGCCAGGAGCGGAGGACTAATAAGTCTGGAGTCGGACGGCTCTGTTGAGCGGGGAGAATGCGGGAGGCTGGTGTCTGGAGAGTGGAGAGATGAGAGTAACGCTGGCCAGAGCTACTGTTTAATTATCCCGATGTGTCTGGCGATGTCTTTAACTTTGGCAGCAACCTCCTCCTGGACGAGATTAAAACTCATGGCAATGATGGCTAGACCGAGGACCAAGTAGAGACAGCACACAATTAGCTGAGCGTGTCCTTCCTCTGAGCCAGCTGACTTGAGCGATCTGCCGGGCACGTAGTCTCCGAGTCCGATCGTGGACAGAGTGATGAAGCAGAAGTAAGCACTTTCCAAAAAATTCCAGTCTTCCCAGACGCTAAAAATCATTGCGCCCAATATAATATAAAATACTACGAAAATTAGCACTAATGAAATTGGTACACGATCACTCGACACCGGACTCTCGCACCGCTGCTGCTCCGCCGAGCCCACTGAAAACTCGTCCAGCGTCTCCACATCCACCACGTCCGGCCCTCCATCCACGCCTCTGTGCAACAGAGGCACTCGCGACGGCGTTCCCTCCACTTGCCCAATCTTCCCCGCCGAGCCCCCGCACTCCACTACTCTACTTGTTCTACTGCTCATCGTCGACCCGCTCACGCCATTCCCTCCACCACCACAACCACTCACACTAACACTCGGGGGCAACGGCCCAACTGGTCCGCACTCGTAGTCTTCAATTTCAGCTCCGTCCATGTGCAGTGGCGGAGGCAAAACGATTGCCGTGCCCATTCCACCCATTCCCTCGTCGTCGTCGCTCAGCTCTTCCTCGATCCCAGTCATCGCCCCTACCCCGCTCTGCTCCGCGGCGTGCAGCTGCTGCAGGACCATTCTGCTCCGCTCGTCCTGGCTCATGTTCACGTTGTACTCGGCGCACTCCCTCAGCATTTGCTTTGCAGCCGGATCCAATGTCTTCAGCGTGGCTTTCTGCTCACGCCGCATCGCTGCCGTCAACTGCCTGTCGGAGCCGTGAAAAGTGGAGGGATCCGGAGGCTGGCTGTGATGATGGAGCGGCTGCACTACGTGCGTCTCGCAGGTCATGGCGGAAACGGAGTACTTGACTTGGATGGACGAGGGCTCCTGCTTAAGGGAAGGTGAGCGTTTCTGGACGGATCGAGATCGAGAGCGCGCTGACTTCCGGGGTACGACCAGAAAATACATTATTTAAATCTTCCACTCTCTCCTCTCCACAGCCTCCTCTCAAAACTGTGGTAAATTCTCTGCGGCAAAATGCTCGTCACTTATGTAATGGCTCTCTCCTCCTCCCATCAACTCATCGACTATGCAAATACTCCCGGAAAAGCCATTTCAATTATTCTCATCCACTCCTCACCACCTCCCCTCTCCTTTTCTCCATCCTCAAACAAAAAAATCCCTACAAAAGCCACCCACTAAAACGTAACTATCTTCTCGTAGCAGCTCGTTAATTGCGTAACTGCTTTATCCAAAAACATATTCCAATTTTTTTCCCCAAAAACAGTCCACGTCCTCATCAAGTCGGCATTTCTGTGGAAGAAATGAGATGTGAACTGAAAAGTAGCTAAACGTGGAAGGAGATGGAAAGGTCTCGTAGTGGAATTGCATTCTTCTCCTCCATTTTGGCACGCCACGATGATCCCATCCCCATGCATTAAAGTTGCATAATAGCCACCCATCATAAGAAAGATTAGTGTTTAGCTCGCTCTCTCACTCCAGTAATCAGTACGTGTCCTCCTTCCCATATTTCCCGAATGCTCCAGTTTGTTAACCGACAGCAGCATCTCTCCGCGTCTAGCTTTCCAGCCCAAAAGTGAAAACGTCAATTACGATATAAAAACGAGCATTAGCTGCTCTCCCAGCAGTCTGCGCGACAATAGCTGCGATAATGCCGTTTTTTTCTCGATCCCGATCATCAGAGCATAGCCCATTCTGGAGGAATGAAAATTGTTCATTGATCCCATCACCAGCACGCCCATTTTCCCGTCGCATGCACTTCATTATTATTTAGGAGCAGGTCCGCAGCCTGCTCCTCGTCCTCTCTCACATAAAATACATGCCACGAAATTCAATCACTCTACGCACTCCACCTCCCCACCACAGCCTCATTCAAAGACCCCTTTCGGGGCCCGCTTTCAATCCAAAAAAAAAACTTTTTTTTTCGTTTTGGAGTGATCGTTGTCCTCTTCCACACTTTTCATTTTAAAAAGGGACCCTTTTTTCCTTCCGGTTATAGTAAACCTGCTCATTTTGACGATAGGATGAAGAGGGAAGCAATGAAATTATTTTTTTGGTTTTTGTGGAGGAGCAAAAAGAGTGGAGACATCTTTTTTTCTTGATGAGAATGGAGTAGTGTCCCCAAAATGAACTAATAATAGGCCATAGTTGGAGTAGTTTTTTTTCTGCGAGTGGCGATGAGGCAGAGTGGGAGGGAAATGTTTCATTTTGTATAGTCTCGCTAGCCGTTCCACTCCTTCCTTGATATAATTAAAGAGGGAGAGTGTTCTCCTTTTTTTGGGCTGGCCTATTGTCATTGTAGCAGTCAACTACAGCGTAATGATCCTGCTCATAAAAGTTTCTCGGGGAATGTTGTCCTCTCTCCAGTTAATAGAGGAAAAGAGCTATCATCATCTAATCCTCCCTTCTCCTCTCCCCATGCAACACCCACTCACTCTCCAGAAATGCAAAAACGCGGAAGCTACTTTTGCAATCTTGATGTTACCTCCATAAAAAAATGCTCTTCTTCCGGAATGATGGCGCTAAGTAGCGTGCATTTTTTAAAAATAAATTCAAGGAAAATTTCAGAGAAAGTTGCAGATTTTGTGCAGTGTAATAGGAAATGAGTGGTGAAAAAAGCTGGATAAAATGTGAATTTGAGGAGAGGAAGGGAGAGTCTCTAATTTCACACACGTCACTCAACATGTGTACCTCACATGGCGTAAATTTGAATTGCCGGGAAACCGCGGGGGAAATGGCGTTGATAGCAAGTTAATTATTACCTTTAGAGCTGAGCTGAGAAGAGCTCTCGATATTTTTTTTAAAGTGATACGGATTGGAAGGCTATATGGCTGGAGAGGTGGATGTACTTAGTCTAAAAATAGGGCAATCTGGAACGTGGCAGGTACAGTTTAGCGGGTTTCCGTAAGCTGTCACATTCAGACAGCTTACGTTTGGCAGTATGGAGGCGTGCTGGTGGGGAAATGGAATGGAGGATGAGGATTACATAAAACTCAAATTTGGAGTGGAGCGGGTGGCGTGGCGTGGCGTGTGCGGGGTTCTAGGGCAGCGGACTAGGGAGGATAGTGACGTAGTGACATTACTGTGAGGAATTGCTTCCGTTTAGCATTACAACTTTTTGAAGAGTGCACAGTGCGGGTGGGGCACATAAAAAGAAAAATGGGATTTTAATTCAAGTACGTCAGTGCCCTGCTCCGGCGGTGCGGTGCGGCTTAAAAAAAACATTCCAGCTGAAATGTTTAATGCAGGACAAAAAGTTTTTTTTTTCCTTCTCCTTTGGATTTTCTTCAAGTTTTAGTGTCTCCCGTCTCCTCTTTAAAGCGGACTTAGGGGAGCGTCCGACTTTGGAAAGCTGAGAGGGAGCACTTAGTGGCTCTCTCCTTTTTTTGCTCTGCCGTTGCGGAACACACATAAAAGAGAGAGGGGGCTCCACTAACTGGAAGAAGAAGGAGCCGAAGTTGTGAAGATAAAAAAAGGGAATGAAATATGAGCTTTCTTAGCATAAGAAACTAATCAGTGACACCGTGAAAACGGAGCGGAGTAATGAATAGGAGAGTGAGTGGCTGTTACCTTGATGCCCTTCCTCACTCCCTCCTCACCAAACTGTCAATATTCGACGTAAAGACAGCTCCAGCTCCAGCTCCAACCAACAAACTTTTTTCCCTTTTCCCTCTCACTCTGAGTGGAAGTGGAGAGCATTGGAAAGGAAAAGTAGTCAAAGTAAATTCCTTGCGCTGCCACTTCCCAAAAATAAAAATAGAAAGCTCTTCTTCTTCTTCATCATCATCTTTCTCCCTCGGTAAAAAAGGAAACTTTTTTTTTCTTTTAAAAGCGGAGGAATGATTCAACAAATTATAGGTATTGTAGCGGAAAAAGAAGTATTTCTATGCATAGGAGAGCTCCAGCTGAGTAAATGAAAATGACACCGGCTTTGATCGGGAAAGAGGACAAAGAGCAGAGAAAAAAAAACTGTGAGTGGCGGACGACCTTAACTAAAAAGTACATAAAAAGTGGCTTGGTTTGTATAGAAGACAGAGCTCAAAATGGATACAGGATGGGGAATGGTGCTGGGTTCCAAATATGCAGATAAAAAAATTTCGGTGCAGACGATATTTTCTTCTTTTTTTTGAGAGGAGGAGAAATCGGATCGTAAAGTATCATGGCAAGTGTTACATCATCACGTATATTGCTAGTAAAACAGGTACATTAGCAGCTATCGCATTTTCACTCCATTCCCCACTTGATAGAAATGCATGGAGACAAGTGCCCGTCTTCCGCAAAATAAAAAATAAAAAAACTAGAGCGCCTTTCTTTTCTCCTTTTTTCTCTGCAAAACAAACGGCGGAATGAAAAAGTTTGGGCGAAGGAATCAAATAACAGAGTGGATTTACATTTTTACTGCCTAGCCATATCCATTCCGTTGGAAATGTATGTACGAAAAAAATATGGGAATGTGGCCGTTTCCACGGAAAAGATAAGAGTTCCACGAGAACACATTTTTTTACGCAGTTTACTGGAATCACGTCTTCCTTACTCAACTTGCACTGACAGCACCGATTCAGCTCGAGCTGACTGAGCTGCGAAGAACTCAATTTTTTTTTCTTGAAGAAAAAAAAGGAGCGGTGCAAGTGAGGAGCTTACTCCGAGAGATCCTCTACAAATCAGAACGCATCACGATCCACAACAATTTCTTTCCCGATTTTCACTTCCACCACCATTTCCATTAATAATTCCTTTTGTAGTGCCGACACAAATAATATTGCCACAATCATAAAATGCAAGAACAGCTAGTGGGCGGCAAATAATACAAAAAAAATTTGGAATTTGGGTACATTTTGAGGAAACAAGTCTGGATAAAGTGGTGGATGGGCGTAATGCTACTGCTATTTAAAATACTTTCACTCTTCCAATTTCTCCTTTTTTAATTCTTCTTTGGAAATCAACCTTTTCCCCTTAAAGTGAAAAATATGGTGGGTTGCAAGAAGATGAGCGATATATTTTTTGAGCTAAAAAATGGAGTATAAAACTGGGAAATGGAGTGGCAAAGAAGGGGATTGGAAAAGTAGGTGAATAATTAATTGAGTGGAGGGAAAAAGCATTAGAGAGTTTTTTGCTGATTAAGAAAAAAAGTAAAAGTGTGGCTTTTTGGAATGAGGATTAGAGTGAAATGGCAGAAAAAAGGTTGCACTCTTAATTTCACTCAGAAATTTCCACACATTTTTTTCTCTCTGCTAAGCCAGCTCCAGCTGGCTCAAGTTAGACTGGGACAGAGGGAAAAGTGTTGTGAAAATAAGGAAATTGTGAGTTCAATGGTTCAACTCTTCTGAAAGCTTTTCCAATTTTCCTCCTCGTGCATTACACACGCCTGACATTTCACTGACATTTTCAACCCTCGACAAAGTCCAGGCCATCCACTATTCCTTTTTTTATTTTAGAGTGTGCTTTCTCGTGCTGTTGCTCCTCCCAAAGTGCCAACAGCCCTCCTTCCCGTACTCATCCAAAAAGCAGCAACACATTTCCACCTGGCGCCCCCAAAAATACTTTTTTCCCTATTTTTTACTCCATCTCCCATCTGAAAAGTTTTTTCCCTTTGGCAGCAAACTACCCCGTGCCCTTTAGCACCCACTCCACTCTCCTTCACAGCCTAGTCATTAGAAAATTTCCCCCAACGACTTTATTTTTTTTCCTATTCTAATTATGAGCACATCCGCCAACTTAATAATGAAGCCATCACAAGCGCCCTATGACCACTCAGCCATTACAAGGAAAGAGCTCTCCAAAAATCTCAAAAAATTATATACAAAAAGCTCCTCACCAAAAAATGCTTTTTTGTTATACTTTTTCTTTTTTTTTAGCTAAACGATCGAATGGCTTTTTTGGCACTTGGCGTAAAACTAGCTGGTGGATAATGCTTAGCTCATTTCACAACCACTTTTTCCATTTTTGTCGCAGCTTAGCCGAAAAACTTTTTTCATTAGGATTACGCCTTCCTTCTTGTCCTTTTGTTACTATTTCATGCATAAAATCCCCATCATTTTTCCCACCATAATTTTATCCAGCCTTCCCCACTCCATACAGGTTATGCGCATTAATATGCAATTAGTTTACTACTTAAAAAAAATATACAGCAGCTGCTTGCCTTTCCTTCCGTGGGAACATTCCTCCATTTTTTTGCACTAGTCTAAAAAACATAATGAAAAATGACGCTTGCAATGAACCACAACAGGGCAAGTACTTCAACATTTTTTTTTCAAAAAATTACATCCCCTTAGCGGCCAGGCTGGGAGAATGACTAAAAAAATTATTCCATTTTTATTCAAGTGACGAGCTCCGAAGGTGAAACTTTTTTTGCTAATTCAATGATGCGTCCTACCAATAAATTTTTATAAAAAAAGGTGGTGGGGCTAATAAGGAAACTCATTTTCTTATAATTTCCTGTTCCAATATTCCGAGGGTGTGCTCCTATCCCTCCAAGCTAAAAAAAATAAGTAAGGAGGAAACAGCGTAATTTTTTGGTAGTGCTACAAAAAAGGAAAGTTTTTTACTTTTTTCATTGGCCTCCTCCGCTCGTCGTGTATTTTATTTGGGGAAATGTCGGAAAAGTGTGCTGGTCAAAAAGAGAGAGAGTTCCTTATCGTTTAGTGTTATTAGATAATATGTTAAGCGAGCTGTTTTACTACGTGCCAATCCATATATTGTATTTAAGGTGGTGGAGAAACGTATGTAAATAACTATTTTAGCACCTATAAAAACTCCTTCTCCAGCATAGGCTCCAGCGCGCTGGAGAGAGAAAGTGTGTGAGGAGCATGAGAAGAAGTAGAGAAAACGGACGGGAAACAGACAGGAAGACAATTTTAGACAGTTTCATGCTGATCTGAATGCTAAATAAATTGACCATCGGAGTAATAGGAAAAGATTGTCTTTTATTTTCTCGGCTTAATGCCTCTTAAGCTTTTGCAAAGAGGAAAAATGAAGTTTTCCACCGGATTTTTTTCTCTCCCGTTACAGAAAAACAGGTTAGATCGGAAAGAAATGAGCTGAGGAACGTGCTCGCCACCGCAGCAATGAAGGGGGTAAACGTGAAAAAAAAAGAAAAAAATATATTTTCTGTAATAAGTACTTTTTTCTCTTCTACCTTTTCCCTTACTTACTGCTTTTTGCTGGAGAAAATATAAAAAAAAGTGTTCTCTTCCTCTGGCTCATATGACGACCTCTTTTTTTCCACAGCGCATTTCTACTTACTCGCAACATTTGTATGGAAAAGAATATATTTTCTGTAATAAGTACTTTTTTCTCTTCTACCTTTTCCCTTACTTACTGCTTTTTGCTGGAGAAAATATAAAAAAAGTGTTCTCTTCCTCTGGCTCATATGACGACCTCTTTTTTTTCCACAGCGCATTTCTACTTACTCGCAACATTTGTATGGAAAAGCAACAGAGAAAACGGAGGAGAGAAAAGGAAATGGACGTAGTCGCACTCTCCTTCTCATTCTGAGTGTGCAGCCTAAATTTTTTTTCTATCGCTTTTTCCTCTGCCCTTCTTCCGTATGCCGTGAGCGGGCTAAAAATCTACGGAATTTGGAATGGATGAGGGCAGCTCTCTCCTAGTCCCATGCACGAATGACTGTTTGCGAATTCGACGACTATTTTTTTCCTCTTGTGCAAACATAATGATGACTAGAATAAAAGTGAGGAGGGGAAGTGAAAAGAAAAAAAAAGATAGGAAAAGCCAAAGGTTTCCAAAGATTCGTCAATTCCTTTTGTTCCGAATCTCTCTCATTTTGCTACGCTCTTCTTCTCACCTACCCTTAAAAAAATGGGAATTTGCAAAATGCACAAGAATGGATTTTTTTCCCGTGTCGAGTCCACACAATTATCTCTTCCTCTCTCATTTTTTCTCGTTGTACTCTCCACCCTTAGAGCCCATGTAGTTAGTAGCTCCTTTTTTTCAAAAGAGCAGCTGAAATGGTAAAACGATATTCTCGGAGTATCTGTAATGAGCTGAGCCAGACGTCAAGTCTCGTGTTATCTGCTGTCCACGAGCAAAGGCTGGAACCAGTGGAGGGTCTCGGAGAGCACATCCGTGAAATACGGCCCAACTACTATTTTTTTTCGGTTGCGAAAACTCGAGCGCGGCAGTGGCGTTGCCGTTGTCTATCTGTCTGAGTTGGACTCCCTTTTTGTGAATAGACAAGAACAAGACAGTAAAAAATATTATGCCCTGTAGAGCAGCGAGCAGAGATACGATGATTTGTAATGAATGAGCGGAGTGGAGCAGATAGCTCCGAAATCTCCCTCTTCCCGTCCCTCCTCTGGCAACAAAAAGGTGCACGACAAAATTACTAAAAAACGCCGTTCCACCTCCTATTACAGCAGCGTGCAGACAGCGAAAGCCTACAAAAAAAAGTTCTCGGACTCTCTGTTTCTAGCTCTGGCAGAAAATCTGCTCGATGCTCTGCTCGCTCTTCCCTCCACTCCACTCCATGGCTCCATGGCACAGTTATTTTTTAGGTAAGAGAGTGGTGGGCTGTGTGCTTCGTAAAAAATTCAGAGTGTCGGATGCTCTCTTCAACGTCATATCTTAGGAGCCATCTTTAAATCCCCGTCTAGTCTTTTCTCTATGTAATAGCAATAAGTAATATGTCATCGCCATGGGAAATGCGGAAATGTGGAAGCAGATATTTTTTGGAGGCAGCCATAGCACCGTCGCTCCTCTTTTTTGCCTCCTCCAGAACGATGTGGGTCGCGAGGTTGAGAGTGTTCCTTGAGAGAGTGGCCAGAGCTGGTAATACAAGTCGTCTTGTTAACCTTAAAAAAAGGGAAGCCGACGTTGGAATTCCATCCCAGCTTTTCCTCTCTCGATTTTCTCAAGATTGGTTTTCCTCCTCGTTTTCTTTTCTTTTCAACTTCCGTCCACCAAAAAAAATTTTACCCAGGGAGGAAAAAACTTAGATGGGATCGGTAACGATGATACGGCTCATACGTTAC
>JAHZND010002809.1:0-14627 GCA_027744115.1 Acrocyrtus sp. NNG-2020
AAAAAGTTTTTTGTTTTGTAAGATGCCTCCTCATACACCTACACGCAACACAATCCTTTTTTTAGTGATGAGATGAGTCTCCCTGTTATTCTAATCTGTCATTTGGCTCAATTACTCAACCCCAATTTTTTCAAGCGTCGCCTTTTTCTCTGAAATTTGATATGTTTTGGGCTGCCTTTGGCTGGGAAAACATGAAAATGGTAGTGCTGGATGCTCACACTCACAATCACTCACCTTTTTTACTCAGAGACAAAATTCAGTCATGATATGATGTAAATCAGAGAGATCGTTTTTTCTTATGAGAACAGGTGCTTTACGGTGGCCACTGTCTCTGCGTTTTTCTGTGAGTGTGACTCAATTTTGAACGGAGGAGCTTTCCTCCAGCTTAATGCGACTTGATTACAGGTTTTCGCTCAGTGACCACGATTCTTTACGATTTCTAGATCTAGAAAGTTTCTATTTCTATTTTCTTTTTTAGCTGGCAGCCGTTCTTCCTCTAATTCCATTTCAATGGGTAAAATGATGAATGAGTAGGGGAAGGAAAAAAATGTATCAAGAACATACTTTACTGTAGCTGTTGGTGGGTGAAAATGATAAGACATTTTTGGTCTAAATATGAAGGCAATTTATCACTGCTGAAACAAGCTGTGTCAGTTCTTCCACACTGCTTTAGTCACGGATAAGAAAAAAATATCGTTTTCGTCAGGCTAAAGCCACTGGAAATACAATTTTGAGATAAAAATGCACTTATTTTTGGGTGCATTATTATCCTGATACACTCTGCATAAAATTACTGCCCTGGAAATGGATGTTCACGCTATGATAGGATAATGGGCCAAATAGAAACGAAATTTATGTACAGCCAAAACCTAGGGGAATGCATCTATTTAGCCAGTTTTTATCAGCTCTGTTTTTCCACACCGCAGTAAATAAAAGAGTTGCTACGAGAAAGCAACGGTATTTGGCTTCGTTTTTCCCCACCGGCCAAAAATTGTGATATCCGCGATGCCATCAGTCGCTCACTGGCTCCCGCAAGACAAGTTTTTCGCCAACCATTCTTGATCGGGGAAGATTGTAGCCGGCCTGAGATGATAATTTGTGTACAGACAACACTCACAAAAAAGGTCTCGTAAGTCACGAAAGGAGTGAGAAAACGTGAAGCAAATGCACTTAAAAAGAGAGGAAGCTGTAAAACAGGCAAAGCTAAACTAGCTACCTAATACTTTTTTGCAATCCAAATCTGAGAAAAATATATTTTCTCGGAATAGTTTTCTTTGCTCTAAACATGTCGACATGCAATGCAAAAATGGTTGCGTGCTTTCACTCAAAAATATTTTTTAAAAGAGAGAATGGGACAGAAATGAAAACTGGATTAATCGTAAGTGCAAGCATATAAAAAAAATAATATTTTTTAAAAGAGAGAATGGGACAGAAATGAAAACTGGATTAATCGTAAGTGCAACCATATAAAAAAATTGCTATCCGTTTACTATACCTACCTGTGACCACCCATACCCGCATTTTTATCAAATGAGAGGGAACAAAAAGGCGCTGTTAGTGTAGCTATTTAGATGGGAAATCAATGTTCTACACTCCATTGTCTTTTTTTTCTCTTGTTAAAAATTAAAAAACGCGAGAAAAGCTCGTTACTAAATTGAACCAAATTTTTTTATTGCTCTTTCGCTCCTATTTGCACTTGACTATTAAAAAACGGGAGAGTGGCAGAGCTCTTCTTACTAGCCACAACAATAAATTTCACAATTTCACTCTTATTGCTACTAAAATCCAATTTAGAATGAAGAAGAATAAAAAACCTGGACTTGATTTTTCCTTTTTCTACTCTTCTCTCTCCTCTAGAATTCCCCTATAAAATACATTTTCTAACCACTAGCTAGGAGCTATTACCCGTACGAGATTTTTTTCCCACTTGTCACATTAAAATCATAAATTTAGTATTGTTTATCCCGGTTCTGTCTTACTCTGGTAGGGAGTTTTGTTTTAGCACTCCAGGCAAATCAGCATTTATTTAGGGGACTTGCATAGCAGAATAGCAGAATAAACATTGCTTTTTTCACTTTTACACTTCAGCCTGCATACGGGCCAAAAGAAATGTGAAAAAATCCACAAAAAATATATCCATTTGAATCCCAGCAAGAAAGAACAAGAAGAAGGATCTTTAAGAAAAAATAAATTGCACTGAATGGGCTTGTTTACGCTCATAAAGCAAACTGAAAATAGCCAGCAAATTACCGCTCGAGGGTTTTTGTTGCAGAACAAGCTGGGAATGCGAGTCGACCAGAGTCGCAGAGAAATGCAGTTTTTTTCAGAGAGTAAACCTCATCCCAGAATAAAAGTTCACCCTGTAATATTAGTTGACAGGGAGAAAGTCGAATCAAAATAAAAAAGGTTTTGGGATGCCTGCACAAAATCCTTCTTTAAGAGGAAATTCTTCCACTGCAAAGATTTTTCCTCATTTTTTTCTTACCTGAGAATATTCTTTAATCTTGTAAATTAGTGAGCTAAATGGCATCACTCTATCGTTTTTCGTCATCGTACTGCCGGTGATGATCACCGCACAGCCGTTCACCATTCCTCAGCATTTTTATGATGTAGTAACGTGCCATATTAACTGCAGTAAATAAACAAATCATCCGCCTCATAAATATTCGAGTGACCAAGAGCAATGCTTTAAAAAAAAGTATGCTTTCTGTGTGGGGGTTTCACCTCAAAAAAATGTATTTTATTATGGAAATGAGTCCGTGTACTCAACCGACTGACACATTACAGGAAAACGCTATTTAGCATGGGAGGAACCTCAAAAAAATGTATTTTATTATGGAAATGAGTCCGTGTACTCAACCGACTGACACATTACAGGAAAACGCTATTTAGTATGGGAGGAAAAACTGCCATAAAAATATGAGGAATTTTCGATTCGGTTTTTTGGTGTTTTGTTAAGAAAAAATGTGTTTTCCATGTCATTCCACATTTTCAATTGTAAAAATTTTGTGGCGATGTAATAAAATGGTTAGGGTTTGAGTTGGTTTTACATGCAAAATATTTATTGCGAAAGAGACTGTTCGAAAAGGGAATTTAACAAGACAGCTTTACAGCTTTTTGCTTGGTTTTGCAATTTTTGCTTTGCAAATTAGCTCCGAGACTATTTCGTATTTGATTAAGTCAGAATTTAAAATACATTGAAAAAAGCGAGTTTATTTCTGACTGTTATTTTGCTGGGAGGATGATAAGAGTTGACATGACAAGGCGTGTCATGCTCAACAGCGTTTTGAGACAGGATGGGTGTTCATAAGAAAAAGATAATTTGCAGTTTTTTTATCTGCCCTCTTTCTCCGAACAAATATTTAATCTGAGATGACAACTTATTATATTGGCGAAAAAAGAAAAGCTCAGCTCAGCAAATTTTTATTTTTCGAGACATTTCCGGATAATATTGTTACATGACACCTTTCATGTAAAACAACCTTGTCATTTCCGTTACGATTACTGCAATCTGCAACCCAAACAAAAATAAAATGCAACTTTTTTTATTTAGGCGCCACCTGCTGCGGTGGCTCTGTCTTCCTCAAAGGCTAGCTGCTAATCAGCGAGTCTGCGAAAATTAAAATGGGAGCCAGACTAACTACAAGCTCAACTCATTTTTCTTCCTTATGGTGAATCTGCGAAATGACACGGTTGGGAAATCAGCCTCAATAAAAAGATTGAAAGTGGATACGACATTTTTTATCATTTCTTGAAAGGGATGCGCGTTTAATCTGCAAACATGGCTATTATGAACACTTTCATTATTAGCTAAGCCTTAGAAAGGGAGCTGCTAACAATAACAATCACCTGAAAATTATGCGGCTTGAAGTCCCCCAAATATACAAGAAAGAGAAAAAATGTGTTTTTTCAAAAGGCTAAGAAAAGTGATGGTATGGTGAGATGAGAGAGCGTAAAATCATTTATTAGGAGAAGCCATTCAGAAAACAAGATTTATGTCCAATTTCTTGCACAGCGCCTTCATTTTTTCTTTAGAGCTTTTGTGAAAAAAAAATATAAAGCTGGTAGCAATTTTCTTCAAAATTTACAACATCACAGCAAACATTCAAAAGCAATCAGTGGAAGGTTTTTTTATTTGAGAATGATGACACCATCACACACCGCCACCAGCCGGAGTGCACAGTTATAGGACAACGGAAGATGACAAATGTCCACTTTGACACGCTTTTTTCGCATAAAAACATAGTAAAAAGGGATAGTGACAGGAGCTAAGGTGCCAGCTCAAAAAAAAAATCATTTTTTGCAAGGAGAATGGCACATATCGGTGACAAGCTTTCTGTTGGAATTACGTCATTTATATTTATGCCGTAGGACTCCCATTTACCTCAATATGAAATCAATTCCCTGTGGATAGTAGCTCGTAAAAAAGGAGTTTCCGGTGACTTGCAAAAAAGCTTAGCAATTAATCATACTCTCTCAAGCAAACATAAAAATTGATTACAAATCAAAAGAGGTAAATCAGTGGCACGCTTACTCCGCTTCTCCCTCATTTGTGGTAATGAAGTGGACAAGCAAAATGGGCAATAATGAAGTGGTAAGTGTGTAAAAGTGACAATTTTATTAAGGCGCCACCCGCTCTGCAGCCTGCCAATAGTGGAAAAGCATTGAGCACTTGTCCTGTAAAAGGGCTTCATGCAAAAAAAATCATTTTCAATTTTAACTCAATAAACGTGTCAAACCCGCTCGTGCCGCAACAACAAAAATCTTTTAAAAATCGCTAAAAAGTCACTAAACCTCGTACTCGTCCTCCTTTGCATTATTTCTCTTCACCTTGAAGCGATTTAACATGCACCTTCTTGTTTACCAATACTTGTCTCGTTGTAAAAACTCAAAAATCTATTTTATTTCTCCCTACTTGAATTTAAAAATTATTTTTCCCCATTTAAAAAACGGTTGCTTGTTTTTTCTCTCCCTCCGCATGTATCTACAATAGTCTGACAATGCACTAAAGTCAATAAACTTGTCTATCAGAAGAAAAGCATAACTACTCATCCTGTTAAAAACGTGAATTTATGAGGGATAATCCCAGTTTTACACCTTTCGCCGAGAGGCCTCTATGAATCACTGGAGTGGTGGAGGTAGTCCGCTAAGAGAAGGAGAAATAGTCACTATCCAAAAATAAATGCTAATTAATGTTGGCGTCCTTCTCTGAGAGGAGATGGTAACGTACGGCCGGACTCGGAGCGCCATCACCTCCTCCACCAGTCCACTCACTCATACAGTAATTATGAATTATACTTTTTTTCGCTGCCGCCGCTGCTGAGGTCTGCTCATCGTCCACCTTCCGGCTATAAAAAACAACCTAGTCGTAGTCGTAGCTGACTCTTTTTTAAAGATTTGCTTAGAAATGTAATATGATTGTTTTATAATAATACGTCAGGGCTCAAACCAGTAGAAAAAAAATATTTTTTTGTTCTCCTGCGGAGCTTTACCTTTGTGGCTGATGAAGAGTTGGCTTATTACTGTTAGTGCTCACCGGAGGGAGATTTCAAGATTTTCTTTGTGAAGTGAAAAACAAAAAAAACCATCCCCTTTTTTCTATATGGACTGTGGATGAGGGAGAAGGGAGAAATAAAAATATATTTTCAGCGTGTGGGTGACTTATGGCGTCCTCCAAGAGAGAAAGCATTATGAACGGGTTAACATGGGAGATATGTAGTAATGAGCGATTTAGTATGTAGTTGTAATAATAGACTGGATATGGGATGTATTGGATATGCATAAAACGCGGAGATGCTACGATATTGTGTGTATGGATGATTAACGGCTTGTGTTAGTTGCTCTGTTGTCGGTTAATTCAATTTTAATATACGTAGCTCAACTCTTTCTTTGCTGCTGTGGCTAGAGCCTTCATAGCCAAAAATTTTAAAAAATATTTTTATGAGCATGCACGCAAATAATAACTCCAGATAATAGTGAATGCCTAGGCATGCTTTTAATGTGAGTTATGAAACAAGGATTTATTTGCTTTGATAAAATACTTTTTACGAAAATACTGCAAAAATTAATGGCAGAATGGGGCATCCGTATTCCTTTTCCAAAACAGATCAAGGGAAATATGCGAATTTCGTATAAACTCGTGTCATATAGCTGCAAAAATCCTGTTAGGTACATTGATATTCTCTCGATGGTCAAAACTCACAGGTAGACATTTACATCTATCATATATTCTACTACTTACCATCGATAAGATTTTTAAATGGCGTGCTAACTACACAAATTGAGTAAAAATGAAAATAAAATTTTTGCTTTTGTCTCTAACGTTGAATTGAGATGGAGTGGCTCAATTCTAAAATTAGCCACAGTCCACAAAGCAAAACCGCCCATTTGTATCGGAGCGATAAACTCGGCTTCTCTCCCTCTCGGCGGAATGACGAAGATGAAAGCAGAACGAGCGCATTAGCATACCTTCACAGTACCAGCTCGCCCTACTCCTGCTTCTGACGACAAAATCCCTTCCTACCCTGCACATTATTTTCTCCATTTCATCTGTCTTGCTGCGACTCTCCTGAGAAGATGACTTAATATCTTATTCGCTTCCTCCACTATAAAACTGCGGTGCGCATCTCCAAACCGATGATGACCAAACCAATCAACTCTCAAATTTATTTTTTTATCGACCGTGGAGAAAGAGTTAATCACGGAGAAGAATCGCTCAGTCGCAGTTGGATTTCCTTTTCCCCTTAATCATCCCATCCAGCTGCTGTTTTCAGTATTTTTGCTACCTTCTTCAAAAACGTTAAAAATATACCCGAGCGATTCCACATTTTTTGTCCGGACTAGTCATCCACGCACTTCTTTCGTAATCCAATCGCGTCATCAGAATGCACCAGGGAGACACCTCAAAATCTACCCACACAAACCCAGCGAAAAAGAAAAGACGACAAATTACCTCTTCTTCTTTTTCTTCTCCATTATTATCACTGCATTTTCTCAGTTTGTCTTCTAATCATCTTCATTTCCATCTCATTTATTATTGCTGATGGAAATGAATATGTTAGAGCGCTTTCAGCCATCCACATCCACCTTAATGACGACACGGCTCCCGCCTCAATCCTCAATCCACTTCAGAGCATTACAAAAATAATAAAAATAGCATCTTCTCAAATGTAAATCGCAATGGGCTCGTGTAGACTCCATCATATCGACAGATGATCTGTACAAATCGTGAAATTATTCATTACTCAGATTTTTTTCTCATTATTCCATTAGAATTACATTGTTAGCCGAATGCCATTATGGGTAGATGAATATGAATGCGAATGCAATTTGTACGAGACTCCTTTTTTGTGGGACTCATCAGGGGCCCTGTAATTTTAATTACATCTTGATAATTATATAATTGAATTGATCAGCGGAAGATACAATGAAAAAAACTCTTTTTTATTCACTTCACTACTATTACTGATAATATTTTTTTCTCTGATTGTCCGTTTCGTAATTTTTTGTAAAGAGTATTTAAAAAGCTGTGGCTTTTCAATCGGACAAGTCATCGAAGGAATTTTTTAGGATTAATCTGATAGTCGTCAGCCTCTTTACATTTTTTGTACTTTTGACATACCAAAAAAACATTTTCTAGTTGAAGGTCACCACTTATAGCTATTAGTGGGGAGTAATTGCGCAAGCATTTCTTGTAAAACGGCTTGATTTATACTGCGATATTTTCTGCATGCCATCAGCCGAGGAACGCACCGTCGTTGGACTATTATTGCTGTCGGATATTCACTTCATTTTAGCTGGCGCTCGTAAAACATGTCAGTTTAAAAATAAAATCTTTTTTTTTGCATCCACCAACCATTCCGTACAGAAGCCGTTTGTAGAGTTTAATGAAAATTAATACGTTTTCCGTGTAATTTGTTTCCTACACAAGTTTTCAATCTTTTCTCAGATTCCTTACGCACCGACACACCGTCCGGTATGCTCACTGCCGTAGTGTACCGTCTTGACTTCTTTGACAAAGATTTATTTCCAATTCTTCCACTACAATAATGAGCGTAGTTCTTTCTATTGCCACTCCTATCCAAAAAATCCTCTGCTACCAACTCGAAAAAATTAGACAATGGAAAGAAAAATGAGAGAAAGGGTTACAATCTCATGTCCAGAAGGGAGATGAGAAAAGGTAGCGAAGCAAAAAATTTCTCTTTTTATTTTCCACTGTCTATTGTTAACTCATCCTTACCTCTGGCTCTGGTCGGGTAATACTGGACAGAAAAGCACTCATCCCTATCTCAGTCCATAGCACCGTACGAAATGAACTTTTTTTCTAGCATAGCTCATTTCACATTGGGCTGCACCGTTTCTTACAAAAATAGCAACAATCGGAGTCATGTCCGTGCTTGTTGCAAGAAATAAAAAGAATTACATCAACAAATGATATTGAAGCGGAACGCCGGAAGGGTGAGCTATGAGATATCTTTTTTTTGTTGCGGTTTTCCATATTGACTCTAGCTCGGTCTTAGTCAGTTTTACAGTGAAAAAGACACTAGCCGCTATACGAGAATTTACCTTCACTCTCTATAAAAAAGGGTAAAAAATTAAGTATATTTTTATAGGGAGGATGGGGATGGGAGCTTTGATGAGCATTTTTCAATGGAAGGGAAATTAAGAAGAGTGAATCGTGTTATTTCCTCTTTACAAGAATCCATTTCAATGCAGTTACATAATCACACTATCACCTAAAGAAATTGTTATAGGAGACGATTATTTTCGTATCCGACGATGATAATTTTTTCACCGTCATTCCGCTCATTCTCCTCCTCATTCTCATTTCTGATGCAGTAATGAATGTTTCACGGAGTACAAAAAAATAGTCTCGTCATTGACACGTTTCCTTTTCATCTGGAGGGAGCTCTTCGCTATGAGAAAGGGTAAAGTTAGCTTCAATTTATTGGGATGATAGGCTGATATGCAACTGATAAGAAATAATAAAATTGTATGTGAGTGTGCAATACCCTTTTTATGGCTTTTACAAGTCCGAGACGATTTCAGCGAAGAATAACGCAATAAAAAAAGAACCCCTCTCTCCGCATCTCCCAACTTTTTTGCTGGCTCGTCTTTATAATCTCGTCATCTCAACAACAGATATTATTACACGCAACAATAAACGTCAACAAAGCAATTTATAAAAAAAAGTTGCGAGCTGTAATACATCACACATCAGCCATGTTATCTTGTAGCGCTATTATTAGAAGCTATTTTTTATACATGGCAAATAATAATGGGAAAATGTTGAAAAAGAAAAAAAGGGATTTTTTTGTGCTTTTGACGGTGTGAAGATGAGATGAGTGACATGCATCAAGAGCATAGGCTTGGACTATATATTTTTTGGTGGTGGGTTTACATGATGCACCAACAATGGATGAAAAGAGGATGTAATATAAAAAATGGGATATGAATTGAGACAAGCTTAGCTTTTTTTACACCGAAATATGCAAGTCATCCCGGGTAATTCAACCGTGTAGTTTACCTTTTCATGCGGACATCTTTTTTCTTGTAAAAATAGCATTATGCCGGCTAATAGATGATCACATCTATTTGTAAAAATGGAAGGAAGGTGGTAGTGGTGAGAGGGAGAGAGATGAAGAGTCTCGTGATTTGTAAGCAGAGTTCGGTTTTTAACGGGTTGTTATTGCTTACTGCTTAGCTAAGGATTACTTAAAAATAAAATGTTTCACAAGAATTTATTTTTTTGAAAGGTATGTGAAAACGGCAGTAAGTTTGTGGAGATGTGGGACGTGTCCTTTGAATTTTTTATTAGTCAGAGAGTATATTTAGATGGCAGTGGAATTTTTTTGTTTGAAGCGATTAAAAAATGTTTTTGGCACTACTCCTAATTCTATTTTTTTGTAACGGGAGTGAAAATTCTTCTTATGAAATTGGAGCAGGTGGAGAAGAGGAGTAAGAAGCAATAAAAGAGGGAGAGGGTAGAAAATAAATTTTATTGGGAGAACAGTTTGAATAATTTCCAATAAAATATCCTTATTTGATTTTAGATTACACCGATAAAAATCAGAGACAAGGGGGAGAAAAGAAGAAGAAGAATGAAAAAAAATTAAGGTGCATTTTTTTCCACTGAAAAATATTTTTTTGAAGGGAGGAAAGCGGATCTGTATGAAATTGTGAGGGAGAAGGAGAAGTTTGGCAGCGTCCACGCGCACGCTCATCATCATCTCTCAGAAAAAAATTGTATTTTGAAGCAATAGCTGTGGCTTACTTACCCGAGGCTTTCATGACTTTCATCAAAAGGAAGAAAAGAGGTGGAATATTTATCGGGCAATAAAAAATGGCTTGTTTGTCACGTTTTCTCTGTTTACATAAGTGCGTACAGTTTACATACTCTCGCGTTTTTTTCGCTTCTCCTCCGCTCCAAATCCAAATCGTAAAAATGTTACCGTTGGAGAAGGGCACGCAATGGCAATAGCCAAAGAGAAAGATAATTTTGATAATGGTAATCCAGCAAGTGCAGTATGGTAAGGGAAGTCAATTATGGTCATCGTAACCACAAGGCAAGAAACAAGACACTTCCCAGCAGGCCATTTTTCCCTGGTCTTGTTTTAATCATTTTGGAAAAATGTAACGATAAATATGCTGCTCATGAAGGAGGGGCACACATGACGAGGATGTAAGTGACCCTTTCAAGATACCAACTGAAAAAATGAAGAAAAAAATATTTTTTGCGGATCTTTTCGTACATGAATTTAAATGGGGAGGCTACTGCTATAGAATGGTGGGATGTGCCGGTTTTTTAAGGGGAACTGCAAGATGCAAGACTTCCAAAAGAAGAAAGGTGGAAAAATATGTTTCTGAGAGAAATGGAAGTCTCTGCATGACGCAGGAGTCTTCGTCTTCGTTTTTTGGTAGCTGTCTGAAATAGGAATAACTCCCTTTATTACATGTTGACATGTGGAAGATGATAAATATCTCAATTATAAGGGAAAATATTGAAGATGCTAATAGTACATGAAATTTGAATAGCATGACTTCCACTCGTCAGCCCATTTTTCGGCTTCTGGACTCAGCTATTGAAACATTTCTCTTGAGCTGCAAACAGAAAAAGGCTCCAATAAGTCAGTGATCAGCTTATCAAGATAAGTCTTGAAGATTCTCCAGAAATAAATTGACTTGTTCCGCTCCTCACAACCATTTACCTTATTTGTGTCATGTCAGCATCGTCAATTACCAAAAAATAATATTTTCAACATGAGAGAAATTATTGTGCTCACTGAATTTTTTTTTTGATATCGAATCATCTCAATCAAATATTTTTCCAGGTTCCCGATACAGTTCTATGAAATATGTAGGTTTAGCCCTGCCCATGTCTATTTCTGTTCTAGTTCTGTCTTCCCCAAAGTTTTTCTGTGGGCCGTGTTCCGCCCAAAAATGAACATTTGCAGAGCAGACCTTCATTAACCAGTGTCAATGTACTTTTTTCCAATGATTTTCTACATTTTTTTCCAAGTCATATAATCATCTCAAGTTGCAGCTTGACTTCATCAGATTAAAGCCAGATGGGAAGAAGAGGAGGTTAAAACTCGCTAAAAAAACTTTATAATTTTTTTCTTTTAAACTCCTCCACACTATAACCTCCAATCTAATTATTTTGAGATGATTGCTTTTTCCACCTTAGGAAGTCTGCACAGTGCGCAAAGCAGTGTGAGATTGATTAAAAAATCGCTTCTAGGGAAGCTGCTCACTCCATCATCAGCCATCCCCCGCCAGACCAAGAAAGATCTAAAAAAGGTGGACCTTATAAGACCAAAATCTATTTTTTTCTCAAATTGATATCTCCAAAATAGCACAATCATGCAAAAATATCAGCCAATCGTTATCATTCTCTCCGCGCAATAACATCTCTATTCAAATTTGGCAGATGTACTCAATCCTATCTGATGATTACTCCATTCCGCTTTTTTGCAGCCACCACATCTACAAATAAAATTATTTATCATGTAGCTAAATTACTACATCTGCGAAGAAAGTTGGGGAGCGCGTGTCTCTATTCCCACACCAATTTTCATTCTTTGGGAAAGAAAGCTGCCACTTCTCTCTAGCGCAAACTGGACACGACAAAAAGTGGACGCAGCTGTCCACTCCACCAAAAAAAATCTCGGCTCAGTTCACACAAATTTTTCCCCTTTTTTTAAAGAGAGTGAAGTGAACCGAGTCAAGTAGCATCATCATCAAAATTTAAATGAAAGGCTGGTCACTTTAGTGGCTAGTTTGTAGAGTCGGGCATGCTCATCTTGTGCCTACAAAGTTTTTTCAGGTAAAACAAATTTTTTTATGGATTTAGCATACCGTCATCATCATGATCATGATCGTTTATTTTCTAGCAGCATAAGCTACCGTAAAGTAATATCAAGCACGATTTTCTGCTCACAAAAAAATATATTATAAAATACGGCCAGAGCCACTTTTACCTGCAAACAAGAACGCTGCCGACAAGCTAAGAGGAAAAGCAGGTAGCCAAATAGTAAGCAAAGCAAGTTTAGCAGAGAAAATGATTTCAAAGATATAAAGTAACAGACAGGTAAATGATACTTAAAATCTTAAACTCCAGAACATCGTCACGACTTTCTTATTTTTAGCGGGCTCCCCAGCATTGCGGCACTGCTGCCCACAAAATGCATCTTATTTTTTCTTAGGGTTTTTGGATACCTAGGTATATCCACTTTTTACGGAAGCATTTTAAAAAAGTTTTCTGGTTGCTGTTGCTGCATTGTTGTTGTTTTTTTGTTGGGGATTTTCACGAAACATATTTTTTCCCAGTGACATGACACAGTCACGTAAAGAAGAGGATAAGAAGTGCAGAAGCAGCGAGCACATTTTTTTATTGAATTTCAAGTCCATTCTTATAGGAACATCAATGATGAGTGAGTGACTTGGTTGCTATCAGTGAGAAGTAATCTGTTCGAGTCTTTCTCTCTCTCTCTCTTTCGAGAAGACTAACAATAGAGCCGTTGATCGGATCCCGAATTGTTACGAGAATGCAGTTTTCAATAAATTCATTATTACTTTGTTACCAAATCGGAAAATCAAATCAGAGAAGATTGAAACTCGCTATTGTTGCGTTTTGCCAGTTGGAAAAAAATGATTTCGAGAACAATAAATGCGTGCATTTCCGGTGCCTTCAACAAGAATAAAAGGAAAATTAGTAATCGATCTTGAGAAAAGGAAAAAAGAAGTTCTCGAGCTGGATTTAATTGATTGAAGTGCACTTCTAACTCTAACTTCTATTGAAAAGGATTCCGATCTTGCAATGAGAAATAATGATTGTGTGCCGCAAATAAATTTAAATTGGTCAATCAATTATTACATTTGTCGGCGAGAGAGTCACTGCAAGCTACTCTTATATGAGCTGGTGTCTTCTTTAATAAAAATTAAGACAAATTTCTCCCTCTTCTTCCCATTGTCCCATTTCTCATCTGAAAGAGTGAAGCGCAAGCTCACCACGTAATTGTTAAATTGCTCACTGATTTTTATTATTCTTTGTCGAGGAAAAAGAAAGAACTGAATTTTTATTTTTACGTGGTGCGCATTTAATTACGTCAACCCTTTTCTATCGTAAACTCAGCTTTAATGAACCGTGCAGGGAGCCACGCGTCCTCAGGCTTTTCCTTGCCACAGGCCCTGAAATCTGTTTCTCATCCCGCCCTTGAAAATAATCTCGTAACGTGCAGTGAATCTTCTCGCATCCGTAATGAATAGGAAAGAGTCATTCCTATCAAATAGCATTTTTAAATGGAAGAGAGAAAAAATTGTTACATGAATTTCAACTCTCAATCCTCTCAAACGGAAGATAAGTTTTTTTTTCCAGTTTCCAGCTGGCTACAAGCAAGATATAGGGTACAATGGCTATTGTCTTCTTCGGAAGATAAGAAAAACTCCAGGATTATATATTTTTTTATAATTACGTCAACCCTTTTCTATCGTAAACTCAGCTTTAATGAACCGTGCAGGGAGCCACGCGTCCTCAGGCTTTTCCTTGCCACAGGCCCTGAAAAAAATCTGTTCCTCATCCCGCCCTTGAAAATAATCTCGTAACGTGCAGTGAATCTTCTCGCATCCGTAATGAATAGGAAAGAGTCATTCCTATCAAAAAGCATTTTTAAATGGGAAAGAAAAAATTGTTACATGAATTTCAACTCTCAATCTTTTGCCTCTCAAACGGAAGATAAGTTTTTTTTCCAGTTTCCAGCTGGCTACAAGCAAGATATAGGGTACAATGGCTATTGTCTTCTTCGGAAGATAAGAAAAACTCCAGGATTATATTTTTTTTATTCATGAAGGCTCCCGCAGCAGCAGCAGCCTGAGGATCGAACAAGATATTTTTTAACATTCTGAACCCTTCCGAATTCTACAAGAAAAACTTGTTGAAGGCTAAGTAGCCTTAAGTGTACGTTTTATCTGACTGATATGAAAGCTTTTGATTTGATAACAGCCACCAACTTCAACTTTTTTCCTACCCTTTCACTGCTTCTGATCAGGAAAAATAAAAAATCTTTGTCTTCTCGGGGGAAACATTTATTTTCCACAAGTTCACTTGTAGTAGCCGTGAGGGTCCTAAA
>JAHZND010002810.1:0-20873 GCA_027744115.1 Acrocyrtus sp. NNG-2020
CCAATTATTATGGCAATGACCGGAACAGCTGCGTTCCAGAAGATGAGGAGTTTGGTCTCGTACTTTTCGGCAGTAGGAAGTTTGTCGAGGACTACAATTTTGAAGGAACGGACAGTTATTCCCATTCCAAGAAGCTGTCAAAATCAATTGGGTAAGGTAGATTGACATTTTGTATTTGATTTGCCATGTCAAATGAGTTCTTGGAAATTTCTGTCGTCTGTCTGCATTTGATGGCAGTCTGAATTCTGATCATTGAATATGATGAACTGAGCTGATAACTAGTTAAATACGGTATATACTGAGCTAATGCTGGCCTATTATTTTCAGGAATGATCACGAGAAATTACACTTGTGTAACAACAAACGTAGGGAGGCTTCCAGAAGTCAAATATACATTGCCAAAGTTTTCGATCCTTCCAAGCCAGATGACAGCTTCTCTGCACACGTCATCACCGTTACTTCATTATCATACTGGGTTAGTAGTTATTAACATTACTTGATGATAGGGAGCTATAGGGAGCTGACAATTTGATAAGTTTCATGTAATTACGAATTTATGTTGGATTAAATATGATGTAATTGTCTTACTAGGTATAAAAGAAAATGCAATCTAAGCCAAGAACAGAGGGACTACAAAATGTTCGAAAAAATCCATAAAAATAAGTAGTGAGTTTAAATATTAAAATGCACACTCCTTAATGTGACATGTGACCGAATATAATAATTTTAAAAAAACTTATAAGCTCAATGACTTTATATGCGTATATGATCATGGTCATTTCAAGAAAATAATTATATTCCAGAGTTTTAGCAATTTCAATTTTATAATTTCACTACTTGCAGTTTCTTGTGTTGTAATTTCCTTACTAATTTCTGATGTTTTCGTTTTCACAGGAGCATAATGTTGTGCTGGTACGAGTAGGACGTCTTCAAGATGTGCCTGGTGTGAAATTGAAATGTGTCCGTGGAAAATACGACTTACCCCACGTTATTAAAGCACCCAAGTTATAATTTTTAGATGGGACACCGACCAACACGTGCGTCATTTGCTAAAGTGGTTCCATTTTCGCGTACTGTGTAGTTTTGCTATTTTGTCACGTTGTGTTGATATCGTTTATTATATTAAAAAATGCTGATAGTTGATAATGATACAATATAAGCAGCCTTGTATTATTTAATTTTCCATAATTTCAAGAACGAAATTCCGTCATCTCCTAATTTAAGGCAGATGCTTAAATGCTTGGCCTGTAAGAAATTTGAAAATAAGGAGCCTTGTATTATTTAATTTTCCATAATTTCAAGAACGAAATTCCGTCATCTCCTAATTTAAGGCAGATGCTTAAATGCTTGGCCTGTAAGAAATTTGAAATCAAATCAGTTTACCTCTTTTATGCGCAAACTTATATGTACATTAGCAGAAAACATTAATCAAGTACATTTTTCTACGAATTCAGGCCGCAGAAAGAAAATTACGCGTATCAATGCATCATCAAGTATAACACCCAAACACCCTTGGCCGTATTCCCAAGTACACAATTATAATTACAAATTTTTTGCTTTATTTCATATAGAAAAATATCATTTTCCTTTCGTTTACATTAATGAAAACACTATAACGCAAATTAATGTATATAATACAATATTAGCTTATATCATATGATATGTCATCATTGTCATCCAACCATAATCTTTTTTTTACCACAAACAAGCACATTTAACTGCTATATCTATTTATCATACCACCTATATCTAGAAGTCATCTACTTACGAATATAAAACAATTTCATTAATATTAATAATAGTTACGAAAGCCCAACTTTTCAAGTGTTTCTTTTCTTGTAAGACACAAATCGGATTTCATGTCGAGGAGTTTAGCAATGGTGCTCAAAAAACTTTTATATTGCTATTTACTATTCACCCAAACAAAATTTAGGTAGACGGATGTAGGTATTCATGATTATTACGATGTCAATGAAATATTAAAGCGACTTCCTGTACAATGAGGTTTATACAGTGGCTCAGTCCAATTCAGCGAAAATAAAATATTGTATGAGCACAAAGATACACTGCATACGTTTTCTAAGGCACACATGCCTTTTTGTTATTATTAGTGATTGAAGGATTCCGACAAGGTTTCTGATTTCTACAACAAAGCAACGCAAAGAATGGCTTCGGTTACGTGTATGTATATAATGCACCATAAGCCCAGCCACTCAACCCTTTTTTCATAAATACGGACAATTTAAAACTTACTTCCAAGAGGAGACATATTTTTTTCAGGAGTAATATTAATATTAAGCATAATAATTTTTTCGTTTCTTTGTACATATGCCATATGTTGAATTTTGAAAAAAATGTCATCAAAGTTGGAGGTCAGTGTTTCACTTTGCATGGATTTGGTCACGCCAACCTGCACAGTGCTAATCTGACGGTGCGACAATAGCAATGAAGTAGAAAGAACGACCCCCTGGATAGCCACTGGGTTAGTTGAGCACATTTTGGTTTTTAGTGCGATACTTTTCCCCTAATTTTGAAGAAGTGCTCGTAGAAATAAAACGTCAAGGAGTAAGGCACAAATAAATAGGTGGGTGCTGCTCCGCCTGAAAAATAAAAAGGCATAAGGATATTTTGCAGCAAGAAAAATTGTTTTATTCATATACACATAATAATAATTCTGAGAATGGAATTGCGAGATGCTCCCTGTAATTCCTCAAGAAATTTTTCCGTGTAAGAAGGTTCAGGTGATGGTAATGACCGATATAGGCCAGCGTTGCGCGTGTTGGAAAATGTGAAGGTTTGTGTGGGTCTATGGTTAGTCGGTGACGCCAAAATAAGGCTTTAAATTATTCCAATGGCTGTGGCAAGTCCGTTGGTTTGCTTCCGTTGCTTGCATTTATGTATACCTAAAATGATGCTCGTATACCTAAAATTTGCAACTTTATGTATGACCTGGCCATTCAGTGAAGGACATTTTCTAACTTTCCACACATAGCGTAGCATTCGTACTACTTCTCAAGTCAGTATACCCAAAAATTGTAAGTTCTCTCATTTCCTTGATGCATCATGTACTTCTTCGGAAAGAAGGCATCTTTCTGAAAAATGCATTTATCTAAATAGATAGATCGCCCACATATCCATTATTCATTTTCATTGATCTCGAATAATTCGACGCGACAATTACTGTTGGTGTGAACTGTGAAAGTTTTCCTACGTTCACGCATCATTTCCGAAAAAATATTTTTTCATTTCGCAATAAATACCAAACAGCTATATTTAGAGTCCCTATCCCTTGTGATGATGAGCAGGGCCACTCTGCTCATTTTTCAGTGCCCACAGCTGCCATAAAGTTGAATAACTTTTATATTTCAGAAGATAACGTAACAGTAACAGTATCCCATGAATGACTACTCCACTTTTACTCCGCTCACAAAGAGAAAAATGAATGGGCAAAGTGACCACCACAATGTCATCTTTTGTTAAGTGCATCCCTGTAAAATCTCGGTTACGTTACGTTACGACATTATGATTCATGATTAGACATGGTATATAGTAGTGAGTGATGAAGAAGTAACCCTTTTTTTCTTTCACATCACTTCTCGTCATCCCATCTTCCATGCAATGTTGTACAACAATGCATAATTTGTTGCTATTTTTACACCAAGCGAAAGAAAAACTAAGGGACCAGGTGCAGTCGGTGCTCTGCCAAACTTGTTTTGAGTTCTCAAGCCTCAACTCCGCCGATTGACCGCAATCGTTTAGGCAACTTTGGATGAGCATGAGTGGACTCTGAAATTCTGAATCTGAATTGGATCTTTTCCATTGTAAAAGTTCCAAGATAATGAAATAGCAACGTTACAAATGATGGTTGCGCGTTTTTCTTCATGTTATGAATGATCATTTGTACTTTTTGGTCTCCAGTGGCCTATCGCTACAAACTTCCACTTTTTCTCAGTGCCTTGTCTACCCATTCTTGCTGTTTTTCATATTGAGGATCATGCTCATGATGCTTCAACAATGCTGAAATAGAGTTCACACTAGGTAACGGAAGACGAAGTATCATCAAAACAATAAATGAAGTGAGCAGTTTCAACTTTATTGTACTTTTTTGCCCAGAAAAGGACACGAAGGAAAAAAAGCTGAGATAATATGATGAATGAGTTTTTATATGCAGTAGAAGTGAAATGTAATCCACCTACCTAAAATGCAAGCGCAGATGGAGCTGGACTCAAAGGGTTTTTCGGTACTATTTCCACTCCCGATCCAATTGTCTTTGGTCCCTAGTGGCAAGCGACCTGAGCTATATTTAGAACAATGCACGCTTATATATGCTTTCCATGAGGCATAACAAAATGCAATATTTGGATGGAAAGGAAGGGCTGCTGGCTGCTTAAAATATGGATTTTTTGGGCTTTCCAGTAATGTGTCGTGTCGTGGCCCTTTTGTTTGTGCTATGATGTATTGAAAATTGCGCAGCTTCCTGCTGACCCAAGTCTTTCCAAGTTCATTTCAGTTAGATACAACGTTAAAAATAATAACTGTGACAGTTAGCTAATAGAATGGGACCTAAAAAAATATATAAATCGATGGAAGCAACAATGGCTTGCTAGTTGCTATTGTATATTATAAGTCATAGATTCAAAAGTGCTAGATCTGCAGAAACGGTCAACTTTTAGTACACACTAAATCATTTTTCCAATTTAACATTTTATAGGAAAATAAAGAGTTTTCACTTCGTATGCTCGATTATGTGTAGCAGTTGGGGAAAGATGTTTTCAGTCATGTTTCCACATAAAGTCGGGAACCATTTCCGAGAAGGAGCTGATACAATTACAACTTGCAACCCTATCAACTACCCGCCGTCAGCTTGTATTAGTATTTTAAGAAACACGAATGTACATACTTTGCACGCGCATAAAATGCGGAAGTGCTCTGGATGTTTGTGGTTTTTATTTTAACCCTGGAACTGGAGCATACTTTGTGGTAGGGGATGAAAAAGAGGCAAATAGGAGTGGACATGGACATAAGCAGCAGCTTGCAGCCGTGTGCAGGAAGGCGCACAAAGATTTTTACGGAAGACAAAGGGAGTCAATGAGAGGAGAGCCTCGCATATAAACTGACTAAATGAGGGAAATGAGATGTCAAAACCTTTCTTTCCGCATCTGCATCTGTCTTAAGGGTTAGTCATCTCGTTCCTAATATAGCGTAAGGTTATGGTGAGGATGTTGTGCAGGTTGGGGTAAGAATTATGGGAAACCCAGATCAACAACAATTATGCTGGTTTTAAGCCAACAAAGTAACCAGCCAGTAATGAATGAGCAATCCTGCATTATTGGAGTAGGCGTACACGCTACATTTCATATTTCCTCATCTCCATTCCATCTCCCACACAACCACGAAATGATCGGAATGACACACACGAAGACAAAAATACAAAAAATCCACTGCGCTTAATTTTTTTCCCCTATTGTTCCTGTTATTTTGTGACATTTGTGTAAGCTAAAGGCTAAATCAACAACGGTAAAGTCCAAAAATATAAAAAAAAGATGTTGAGAACTGTGTCCACAATCCAGAGAAAAATCTCCTTCAACCCTTTTCTCTGAAAAGATGAATGACTGGCTGCGATGATGAGTTCAGCTCAGATGCGCGTTTTATGTTCAGGGACAAAAATAGTAGCTCTAATACTTGAAGTGTCATTATTGTGGGAGCACATGCGACAGATGACAATAAAGTCGGTATAGGTAATAAGAGCACTTCCATTGATGATTTTCATAGATGCCCATTTCTGAATGTAAATACGAAAAGAAAAGATAAGCAAATCGCTACTTTGTATTATGCGTTTAGTCACTTCTATGCCATTTAGTAGACGTGCCGCGTGCAGTTGCCAGTTGTTCGTTGTTCGGTTGGTAAAATGCTTCTCATGACTGTATTTTTTGCTTGTTCGCTGCTTCAACAATAGGAAAAATCTTGCATGGTTTTGTGCAAGTGAGCAATCAACCTCGACCGAAGCTCCTCGGTCGTTCACACTGGAAATGACTTTCTTTCGGTTTTGGCATATTAGCTCATGGAAAAAGTTTATATTTAAAGCAATGTCCAGATTTCAGAGGGAAAGTTGCACAATTTTATGCATTCGATGATGTAGTGATTTTAACTTTCAGAAGGCAATAGACATCAAAGATTCAATAAGATGACAACGATAAACTACAATTTCGTAAAGCGCCCTGTTTTTGTGAGATGAGTGGTGGCGATAGTGCCATTCACAGGAAACGAGGAAACTATTTTTTACATGTTCTTGTTCTTCGTAATCGCGCAAAATATGAGGCCGCGTATGAGAGGTAAGACATACAGTCTCGGTTTTCAGTTTTCTGTAAACCAACTTCAAATTTTTTGGTATGCTTAATTCATGCCCTGGCAGAATGACATACGTTATCGGTTTTTTTGGGTGCAATCTTGATCGGAAAGGTTTTCAACTTTTGTAGCATTGCACCATCCGATTTCTCAATAAGTGAAATTATTTGTCTCGAATTTTAATGAGCGCGATGTATGTAGCCCATGAACCACATTCTTCTATAGCGCAAACTGTCATATACTTTCTTTTTATATGTGAGGCGACAGGAAAAAGAGGTGATGCGCAGTATTGGTAATCTGCAATCCCGCAATGCTTACTCCAAGGAATGCCACTTTTCCGTTTACAGCTCATAGTGAAGTGCTTGCTTCCAAGAAATTTCACTCTTGATTTCATAACCTGAGCTGATTTACATTTGACATTTAAGCGTGACTGCTTTGCTTTCGTCTTTCCTTTGTTCTCGTAAAAGAGTCACATAATATGACGCCTCGTGACATTCGTCAGCAAAGCGCAACATAAATAATTCGAATTTCTTTATTATATCATAAAATCGTATCTACTTTTTAAGGCAAAAATGTATTAAAGTTTCCAAATAACAGAAGCGTTTTTACTAAGGCAATGAGTACGAAGTTCGAAGTGCATTTGCTTTGGGAATTTGTCGAACTGTCAAGCTATTTTTATATACATATATGGTATCTATCTATTGGGATAATACTTTCTACATCTAAGACAGGTAATAGACTTGATGGACGTAAGCAGAAGAGTTACCAAATCTATTAAATATTAATGATGGGGGCTCCTGGAGATTTAAGAGTTATCGATATGACTGCCTACTAATGTACCGCTGATATGATTGATTCCCTCACCATGTGCTTGACAGAATTTTAGACAGCTCTCCTTATTAGTTCGCAGCTTGTGGTCAGAGAACTTCCCCGCACTGTATTCCTTCGTTAAAAATTCACGTTTTTGAGTCCGGGCTGCGTCAGTCCAATCAATCATAGGACAATTATATTCTGGTTTAGATTTACCTCACAGTAAATTTCTAAATATAACCAGAGCTTACAATTGGCATACGTTTAGGTTTGAATTTACTATTTGATAGAAACAGATCCGGGTTCATTGAAATCTTTTACATTTGAATACTTTTCTAGCTGGATATGAAAGATTATTTTGTATCTATTTTCTTTTCAATCGAATGTTTGGTTTTAATTAAAGCAACTTACACATGAATTAGAGCAAGCTCGGTCCAAAACTCCAAAATGCATTGTTTAATTTTAGTCAAATGTGATGTTATATTATCTCAGTTTTATTCTGACTTTTATCATTTTACTAAAAACAGGAAAGCGCGTAGTGTAAGGACAAAGTTAATATGATTCTATGCACTAATTAAACTATTTACGATACGTTTGTATATGCCAATATGCAGTAAATATGAAACAGGATGAAGAAATTGATTTTTTAAACATTTCCTTTAGAAAGTTAATTTCCTTTTTCTGGTAGTTGTATCTTATTCAAAACTAGTTTAATTGCTTCGTGTACCTGATAAAAGAAAAACCTGTCCATGTCCCTGTGCCTATTAAACTTTTATGTGACAATTTGTTAGGAAAACACAATAGGCACAACTTGATCATGAGGCGAGGGCGTTCCATTTTCCGTTCAATCAATGAGGGCTTCTGCAGAGGGACGGAGCAAGAATAAAAGACTTTCGGATAAGAACGTTTTATAGATCTCCTTTTTAACTGCTTTAGACAGGAGGGTGTCGTGTGGCTGCTTTGTTAGTCTGTTTGTATTCAGTGTGGATTGAGGATATGACTTTTTGGGTAACAAAAAAATGCTACCCCGCGACTACTGCAATGGAGATTTTAGCGTTGGTACACAATAGTCTGAGCAAAGAACGGGAGTTTGGGATGCTGCGGCTAAAGGAAAATGAAGCTTGAGCTTAGCTCCGCCATATTACTCGGTTCCATGTTGCCTTTCAAGCTTGCATTGTATTGCTGCAATAGTCTGTGAGTATGATGTAAGCCTGCTGTAGTAATGAAGGGATGGAAAAGCACTAAAAACTTTTTTAAAAAAACTTTTTACTTGACCACTGTAAAAGATGTAACTTCATGCTCAGCATGCAGCATTAGCTGAAATTGGAATTATGCCTCTTCTTTTTTGAGACATTTATTTAAAACAGAACAGTTAAAAAATGCTTCAAATTTTTTGTCACTTTCTTCCCTTTGACCTTTTCATAGGTAACTGTACAATTTGCATTTTCTTATCTTTCCTCAAACAAAGAAACAATTTTTTATGCATTTCGTCATACTACATCCGCCAACGACCGACTACTCAAATTCAACTTTTATTTTACTACGAAAATTTTAAAATTTAAGAAAATTGTCGCATTTCACAAAAGCATTTTAACTTCCAACGTACAACTTTTGTACGTCATGTTAGAATTCGAGTCCTCGCAAACTCATTTGCCTGCGGTATGATTAGGTCACTTTATGTCACGTCGCTGTAACTGGAACTGGAGGCAACATTACAGAATGCACCCCAATATGTAATTAGGCAAAGAGCTCCACATCAATGAACAATACAACGAGGAAGAAACCCGCAAGTTTTTCGTTTCTTTTCTGCCAGTAAACAATCGAAAGCAACATCTTGTTGAAGAAATAGATCATTTTCAACCGCAGAAAGGGGTGCGGGATAAATGAATATCTTTCAAAAAATTGGGCAACCCAACACTATTTTCCTTCTGTTTGGAAAGTGTTGGTTAGCTCCCCGCCTACTTAAACTCACTTAAAAATTCTCCACTCTTTTTCTGCATCAGAAGCCACGCTAAAAGAAAAAAAGTTCATTTATCAACTTTACGTCAATGTCAAAAATGTTATTGACAGAAAGTAGCATAGATCGGGATCATTAGCGGTAGGTTTATGAAATCCAAGATTTTTGTTTTTCGACTGGGTGACTGTGTACTTTTTATTTCTCTTTTTAATATGACCGTGTTTCAATTCGAAGTGCAAAAGGATGTGTGATTGCGTCTATCGTGCTAACATTTACTTATGACGGGAGCTTCGTTATCAACAACTGTCACTCCATAACCCCATTTGCTTCCATCATTGAATACATTTTAAAGGCTAATTTGAACGATTTTATACATAAGCTGATAAAATCTGTCCCATTTCCAAGAACGCGACATACAGCAGTATTGCCAATACGTTGCAATCGTTGCTGTTGTTTGCATAGGCAAAGTCTTATTTGCGTAGCAAATCTAGATTTCCGCTGAAAAAAGCTTTTAAAAATAATAAAATAAATAATGCAGGATGAAATTGCCGAATTCCCGAGTGCGAATGAACAAGGCTAAGGCTGGGCACTCTCTTTTTGGAGGATGTCGCAACCAACTTATCAAATTTTTTATGCCTATTTCTTCATCGTATTCATAATAAAAGACTACAATAATTGTGATATTAGGATTACGACTAATCTCGAGGAGAAATCTCAAAGTTCAGTAACACAGATCGAAAATACCTATTAGCCCTTGCAGTGTCCTACACTTTATGCAATCCCCATCAGTTTACACTACAATTGCGCAGTAAAATTTAAAAAGAAAATGCTTGAGGTAAAAAGCCAAACTGTAAGGGAAGTTACTGTCTGTTCTGTACTCGTATAAAAAAGTGTATTAGACGCTCAGGTGCTCTACTGGGTACTCTCTTTCTACAGCCTACGGCATTCCAAAACGAAGCTAATAGCTTTGACTTATGAAAAAGGAAAAAATGTTTTTTTCCAAATGATGATAGTGCCACGAAAATGAACATAGGTAGGTATTTGTAGAAGAGATATGACGTGGACACTGGTCATTTTTCTATAGAATAAAGCACATGATGATTTATAGTGTTTGCCTTATCAGAAAGTGTCAATATGTTTAGGTACCTGCACACATCTAGCCATGTCAGAGGAAGTGGTCGTTGATAAATTACGATTTTATTTTAGGTGTTAATATTTTTCATTTCGTGTGTGGACTTATTATTTTGTACATGGACAGGTCTCCTCTGTCTGTACACACCATCGAGTTGATTTTTTTGTTTAAAAAAGGGTAGCCCTTTTTAATCCTTTCCACGAAACTAGAACATTCTTTTTTGCCTTTTGAGAACAATAAGTATGCCTATGTCATATGGCACCTTTTCAGCTTCAAAGCTATCATGCGTGGCACACTGGCACTCTAAGAATCTATAAGTTGTCAATTGTGGAGCGATATTTTTAAACGCTTTAATAGCAAAGGACTCAACAGTGTGGATTATTATACAGATATTATGCAGTAGAGGCACAACAGCGTGAGCCTGTTTACCATAAAAGTGGTCTTAATCTTTTTTTCCCTCACGTCATAAAAAGTTCGTTAAGTAACCTCTTAAGAAAATATATAGGGCTTTCTTTGTGAAGCTTGGCTTTGAATAAAGTACGCCACACACATTGGAAACTTATTGGAAATTCACATAATTTTATATTCAGCAGATACCTAGAAATACAGACACTGTAAAAACGGCAGCTGCTTTATGGAGTTCGGTCAGTCTGTCCGTATTATGTTTTGCTGATGGAAAGAATCGGTTTCAGATTCTGCGGAAATGATTATGTCGTATACGTAAAAAGCTTGACCTGAGTGAAAAGAGGTGAAAAACACTTGGAATGAAATTCCAAACTTTCGTAACAAGCATTACAAAAACAAAAAAAAAACTTGGGGGTAGGAAATCGGGAGAGAGGACAAAGGGCGCTACGTTGAGTTCATATTGTTTACGGGTTTGCAGAGAAATCACCTTTCTGTGATAAAATAAGAATTCTTAAAAACTTGGAGTATTACCTCACGCTGTTCTAAAGCTTTTTTTGGGGTGGAATGACCTTTTGGTGACAGGATGGCAGGAAAGCAAAGCAGCGTTTTAATGGAACGAGTAGTTTTACATACTACATTGTAATATTATAATGAGCATCTTTCATGTTATCGAGGTGCATATGAAATTATTTTATTTCGTAAACCACGTCCACATTCCACTACATCTTAGATTGAGCATATTGAGCATGTTGAGCCAACTGAAGCAGCTCCTGGAAAAATCTTTTTACGTCTTTACAGATTACATCTATCTGTCGCCAATTTAAATGACTTTTTAATAATTTCAACTTAAAAAAGGAAATTGAAATCGAAGCAATCTCGTTTGGCTATCTATAATGTACGATGTGTTGCGTGAAACACGTGAATAGGTACTCGCAGAAAATGTTAAACTGGGAAAAAAAGAAGACAAACTTTTTTCAAAATCTGACACTTCATTGCTTATTTTTTTAGATAGTGGAAAAAACAGTCTGAAAAACTTCATAGGCGGAGCAGCAATAAAATATGCTTTACAAATATATGTGCGGCTATCTAAAAATGCACGTTTAGTCTTAAGCAATTCCTTCCAGCTTTGAAGATGAGCGATGACCTATGAGCGATGAACGACGCAGCAAAAATCTTATCTCTCACCTCACGTTTTCCTAAAACTTTAATCAAGTTGTAATTGACGAAGGACACTTCTTGTACTCTTTACCCTCCTCAAAAAAAGTTCACCGAAACGGGTTCCTTTTTCTTACTGTTTCGTGTCTCAATGAATAAACCACTGCCGCTAGTAAAATTACTTAATTACTAAATTACCAGCAGTAATATGCATAATAAGGATGATAAAATGACTTCATTCACAATTTCATAATTTGTTCAGTTCAGTCATATGCATAATATTCCCTAGCTAAATTACGAATGCTACACGTCATCGGTTCCACAGTGAATCATTCTGTCTCAATTGTAAGCAACCAAGCACCATGTACCTCCTCACAACCCCGTTAAAAATTGCTTATCTAAAATTAGTAACTTAACTTTCCAAATCCCCCACCTTCCACTTCTGCCAACCTGCTTGACTTCATAATATCACGTCAGACAGTCTCTTAGTCTTTGTACCTTTGCTAGGTACATATTAGGTGCGCGTATGGGCTTATGCATAAAATTGTACCTTAGCTTGCCATTGTCATTGTTGCCATCCCCCTTCTTAATTACCCTGGCAGACAGCTAATAAATCTGTTAATTAGTAATTATGCATATTTACCATTTTACCTCATAGATTTTAGACGAGACGACAGGTTCATTTCTTCTGCAGTACCAGGCATAGTCTTACCGCATCGCAATCACAGCCAGTGCCAGTATTAACCAAATCACCACCACTGGCTCTACTTTGGCTTGGACCTCCAAGACACGACGTATCCTAACATATTCCATCTATTGTCTTTGTTTCTTTCTGGCACAATCCCAATTACTGATTACAAAAAACGAAAAATTATGTAAATTACATTCGATGATTCGATAACGCATAAACGTCTTCTAATCTCATTTAGAACAGATATAACATTGAAGTCCCTGAAAAATTTACTGAATGACATCCCCATCACTTGTCCGCAAAAACGTACCTATTATTACCTATCAAGAAAATCATTTTTTCTTACATCCTTTCTTTACAAACTTAAACTTTTATCTTTTTTCTCTCTCCTTGCCCACTTCCACGTGATAATCTTTTTTTTTTTCTTAAAAAAGCATTCAGTCATTCGTTTTACTAAACCTGCAAGAAAACTTTTTAAAAAGAGAATTAAATGTAATCTGTAATTTTTACAAAACACGAAACGTATTACAGCAACATTTGTATCCCGTCCAATAAGCCATAAGCCCTACAGTAAACTAAAACGTATTAAAGTATCCATATTCCCTATGTAATTCCCACAACTATATTACAGCATAAATATGTTCTGTTCTGTGTTGGGTGGAATCAAGGGTTAAAACCGTTCACCTTCTTCTCGTGCAAACTCTCCCCGACTCTTTTTTCTTTGTATCCGCATCGTATATTACGACTACGGCTTTACGCGCAGTTGGGCAAGCTGAAATTTTGTTATATGGACTGCATGAAGAAAAAAAGTGATTTTTAGTGTACTAGAAAAAAGCTGTGCTTTGGTTGGTTNTGTGCTTTGGTTGGTTAGGTGCTTCGGTCTTGGGTGTCCTTTACTTCCACTGAGGGCACAAAATTGAAGAGGTGGTGCTCCATTCCGACGCAGTGACTTGTTAGCCGCGTAGGAGGACTTATTGGAGGAGCTGAAGCTGCTGAGAGAGGAGAAAGTCGTAGCAAAGCTGAATTTAACCTGAAGAAGGTGGTCTAGTGAAAATAAGCGAAGATTGCGATTGCGAGTGAAGTTTGCATTAAGCGTGTAATATTGGCGATTGTTTTTAGAGTGAACCAATTTTTGATATTTTTTTTCAAAAAGTAAAGTTGGGCAATGCAGATAAAAGCACTTCCCTGGAGTCATGTAACTGTTCAAGATTAAATTTATTTAGATTTTAAGTATGCGAAAAAGGGCCGTTGCGGATTTTGAGCAGTCTGAATTAGTCTGAAAAAAAAAGTGAGATTGTGGAGTGCTTTAAATGTAAAAGTCATACATAATTTATGTTGTTCTTTGAGAGTTTAATAAACCAGCCGTATACAATTTTGAGTTGAACATTTGCGTGAGAGCTAGAGCCACGAGACTATAGCGCGGTACTAAGTGAAAGGAATTTACAGTGTGGCGCCAGCCAGCGACATATCGATTTCAAAAATCTATCGCGACTATCTTATGTGACGGAAGACGTATGTTAAGTAAATACCGGCAGTTTACCATTTTTGCCATTTACTGTGAATTACTCAACTCAAGACTCCACCGTCGACGGAGTTCGCCTTTAAAATGAGGTCTGAGACAGCATCCTCCTCGCAGTGTCAATCTGTGATTGACGGAGAAACGAGCAGAAGTGGAAAGACGCGTCCGGAGTCACCGCTTGACTTCTCCACGAGAAAGAAGTTCAAGCCAGAGCGACTTGTAATTGAGTCAAAGTCAGAACCAGAAGGAGAGTCGGACACAGACACCGATAATCCCGAGTCACCGTGCAGTCGACTTCGAAACATTCTCAGTATGAAATCTCCCCTTCTTCCGGAAGACATGGCTGGAAAAGTTCTCAATCTTTCCAAGGAAGCTCCGTTGTCTCCGCTCTGGTGTAAGTCAGATTACCAGCACCAGATGAGAAGCAGCGGCAGTAGTAATGGCCACAGCCAGAGCAACTCACCCCTGCTCAGGGAGCATCATGCCACATCAGCGTTTGTTCAGTCAACTTCCCCCCACTCAACTCCCATCCCAATTGCTATTGGAAGTTCTACCCCGACTCTTGTAATTCCACCAGTGATGGGGATGCGAGTTAACGGAAGTGTTGGTGGAGGTTCTTCAGGGTCCAGTAACGAGACCACAAGTTCCATCGGGTTACCATCTTGGGGCAGTGGGGTCTACAGTCCGAGCATCAGTCCTATTCTTAATCAGACGGTTCCTGCCAACGGATCCCTTCCATTATCTTTCGAGACTAGTCCAACATTATTTCCTCACCATATTGCTGCTGGAGGTGCTAGTCCGGCTGTGGCTGTGCCCTTCTCTGCCAGTCTTTCATTACCACTTACAACCAACCCACCCCCGGGCTCTAAGGGGAGAGTTACTCGTCCATTTAAGGTAAAACCATTGAACAATTTAAAATCACGTTAAAATACAATTTTATAGAATGTTATCCATGATGAGCCTCATAAACCACCCTGGCACTTTTGGTGAAGTGAACTGGGGCAAAAAGAGACAGGTACTTTAGCCTGCAATGACTAAGGAAATGCTTTCATTGCGTGTATACAGGCATATCCCAAAGATCCGCTGTCTTTTTCTTCGGTGGGATTGTATGGATTGCCACTTGGTACTGCTCCAGGAACCACGGAGGCAGTAATTCATCAACAGTCTAATCAAGCGTATGCCGAATTTCGTAAACAGATGCTCACTTCCACTCAGTTTGGAAAGTGCAGGCGCGGAGCTCCACACAGGAACAGCTCACCCTATCTCGGTATGGACTCGATGGACGAGCACATCTCGGACAATGGGTCCATTCTGAGGTCCAGCGACAATGGGTCCATCTCCGACGACGGGGGTTCTCTAATAAACGGAATTGGAAAGAGCAAGCTTGGAAAATCTGAGCAGCAGGTAATTCAAACTTTAAAGCTTTTCATAATTATTGTAATTTGTAATTCCTACGTTTTATAAAATACAAGCAGGACACTAATTCATTTTAATTGACTCCTTTAGATGAAAGACGAAGCGTATTGGGAACGACGACGCAAAAATAATGAGGCAGCGAAGCGGTCACGGGACGCTCGGCGAGCCAAAGAAGATGAAATCGCGATTCGGGCGGCTTTCCTTGAACAGGAAAATTTGAAATTAAGATTTGAAGTTTGTGCTCTCAAAAGTGAAACGGCAAAGTTGCGTTGTATGTTGTACAGTGGTTAAGTCTGTATTTTTTTCTCATTGCCATTATAATGTTCATGACATCACACGGTTATTAGCCAGTTTTTTGTAATGTTTAGCTTGTCACTCCATATTGTATTTCATCATAGTTTTATAGTCTTATATATAACATAAAAAACAAAATGTATTTCCAGCTCACATCCGTCAACGCTGAGTTTACTTAAGAACCAAAAAATTATCTCATCTTAAAATCTCAGCACAAAAACCAGACTTTTTTTTAGGTAGGCGAGAAATAATTCTGAAATTAAATGTTAAGCGTTATCGAGTTATAATACATGTAGAGAGTAAACTGATTTAAAATTAAAATACAAATTTAGCGTAGAAAAGCAATTCCAAATAGCTGAAATATAATTAGATCGTAATATCGTTGACTAGCACAGTCGGTCGGGTCTGACAATGTACATAAAAAATATTATATCTAGTAGAGTTGGAAAAAAATTGTTACTAAAGTTAATTCGTTCACAACATTGTACTAAAGTTGTAATGAATTCATAATGAAGAAGAGATGAAGGTGATGGAATGAAAAGAAATCTAGTAAAAAAAATAAAATATTGTATCTATTCGGTTCACCCTTTCCTGCCTATTGTAGTATCATCCTTTTTAATATATATTTTTTCTGCTGCATTGCAAACTGATATACTCCGGCCTTGTAAAATTGTCTCTGCAACTTTTACATCTGAGTGAGCTTGTACATGAAAATGGAAACTATTTTTGGGGGTGCTGTCTGCTAACTGCACTGTTGCAGCAGTGTTTCACTTTAATGCATAATCAATGAATTGGTGTTATGGTGTGCTTTGCACTGATACTTATTATGCGAGCGCTAAAGCATCTTTTATGCATAGCTGATGCGGGGTAGGAAGAGGGAGTAAAAGAGGAAAAATGTGTTTTACCCTTGTCGTATTATTTGACTTTAGTCACAGGTCACAGTGGAAAGCTTGCTTGGGCTTGTTGCGATAACTGACAACCGAGAGTTGACAGACTGTCAAAAGTGTGAATGTGCTATATTGATGACTGCTCCGAAATGCTGAATGGCTGCAAATGTCATAGTCATAAAATATTCAGGTAAATGAGGTCGAGCCTATTTGAACTATTCAATTGGAATCACTCTTTGGTCAAATAACGAGTTCCACGAGTATAATAAGGAAATAGTAAGTAACAATGGGAAAAGGTAAATCGCGTACTTTGGGCGCAGCAGTTTTGATGAACTGCTGGGAGGATAAAAAAAATAGTTTGCAGCATTTTTATTTCAAGACGGAAAGACGGGTAAACTACAGAGAAAATGTATTTACTCTTCTCCAGTGAAATCAGGAACAGTTCCATTAATTTCGATGAAGGAGTAAAGTTAGTGTGATTGGGGATTGTGCAGATGACGATGATTAACCGAAATATGATGACGGTATCAGGCTGGCATGATTACGTTTCTCCTACACCTAGATTGCCTACTAGCACGTAATTCGTGTAAGATGAGACAGGTGTACGTAAATAGTTTTTTTTGTACGCGCAAACGACTTTCCTCTAGAAAGACTTAAGGAAACTGCTCTTATTTATAGTTTACGATAATGATGGCGGTGGCTACTCCGCTATTTTATTTTGTTGGGTGTGCGTATCGTATCGGCCAAGGAAAAAGCTATTAAGCAAAAAAATAATCGCAAATCAAGACAAATCTTCTGTCCACATGCTATTTTGCTACTATTTATTGCGCTATTTTGTAAATGCAAAAATTTTTAGTCAAGTGCAATTGACAGTTTCGGTGTGATATTATGTTATATCCAACTTTAAATAATTTTTTGTAGCTAATACAAAGCAAACTACAATCTACTCCGCACAATTTTCACATTTTTTTGTGGTGAAAGGCAAACTAAAGTTAGCTGCAGAGAGAAGTTTTTTTATTGACCTCCCTTTCCACTCTCATTTTCGGGAGAGACAGCAACATCTAATTTTCTTTCAACCTTGTCTATGTATTTTCTTGCTTTGAGTAAGACTGCGCTCACGTTACATTCACGTTGCATACGATAATAAGAGCGGGGCGCTGTGTTTATTGTTGTTGCTGTAAACAGTATGGTAGCATCATCACCATTACCTCTTTTTCCCCAGGTGAAATAAACTTTAACACAATAAAAAGGTAATTCGGGGAAAGTCTCTGATCAGAGTAGCGACGGAGAAGCAGAGCGAAGCAGTAATAATCATGTAAGGAGCGTGGGAAGTTTCACAGGTGCTTTGGTAATATAGCACGTTACGGCTGCCAAAGCTATTATCAATGTTTATTCAGTGCGCGGTGCCTGTCATCAATGAAAAAGGTAAGACATAACAGTTTCATGATGAAATTAGCTTTAAGCATAATATTGCTTTGTATGCCATAACCCGATATTCCCATACTTGCCCGTGGAGAGTGGTGGTGAAAGTTTTTTTTCTGGGTGTTGTAGACTGCGCTGTATCAAAAAAAAATAAAATTACGATATTATTAGCGTGCAAACATGTAAAGTACAAATAACGGAGAGAATGAACAATCAATTGTAATGGTTTTTGGGGAAATGTAATATTCTACCTGTCTAGCGTCATCGCTATCATCACATCAGATAATAAAAATAGCTTTTTTTCTGCTGAAATGAGAGCTTATCATGAATTCATTGAACTAGCAGGAAAAAAGCATTCCGTACGATACTCGCAGTGGCTCGCATGCTAAAGTAGATTAGTCGGAATCAGTGGAAATAAGTTCCCGTGCGATAAATTGAATTAAACATGACATGGTAGTGGTATGAAAAAAGATAAAAATCTTAAATCTCGGAGCGCTCAATTGTAATGTAGATTTTTCTTATGGATTCGGAATGAATATGATATCGGGTTTAACAGATCACTGAATTGGCAGCTGGTAACGGCTCCTCGGCTCAATATTTGCAAACTTTAAAATGGCTACTTAAATTGATATGAGTGTTTGCGTACCTATTGCTTTCACATTGCTAATTTTTTCTAGAACTTAATTTTAGCCGTTAGAATAAACTATATGAAAATTAGCAAACTGCTACATTTCTGTTGCCCGTTTTCATGCAATTATAGCAGTGTACATTGTCTTCCATTCCATAATCCATCCCTTTACTCGCCTTCGCTACTCACCCCTTTCTTTCGTGCTTTCAACCCTTCATGTTCACGCTTTCCTCGAGCTACTTTGTACTTTGGGACGAACTTTTTTGTGCTCTCTAGTGGCGGCCTACAAAACTGCCAGCTAGGTACGTACAAGGCGCACTGCATTACCACAGAGATTGCAAGAGGTCTCATACTGCAGGCTAGGCAAACGCATATTTTCTTGACTTTTTGACGGAACAGCTCGTCTGAAAAATTGCAAGCCAATTTTGGAGTAAGAATCCTTCCAAATTAAGATGAAGATCAAACTATGAGATAGTTTGATGGGTTTAGCATGAGTGATGAGTTGAGCAGATTTTGTTCCAGTCATGTCCCCGTCATTAAATGCACGATTGAGATACGCGCAGCAGTATATGGTATGCATCTTCATTGCGGACTTGACTCTGCTGGATTCAGATTACTAGCTTATATTGCAATCCAGTAATTTATATCAGCCATTAATGGAGATAAATCAGTTTAAGTGAGCGTTTATGGGAACATCGATAACATTTTTTCGTAGGTAGTTGACTCCATAAATCGATATTCTTTTCATACCACTCTACTAGTTTAACCATTCGCTATGAAACTCGATTGAAGCTGACATGACATAAGTACATGATTGAATAGTGGAATTTTGCCGAATGCCAATTTGACAGTTTTAATGTGACAACTTATTAGATTTAGTGTCATTTAATTGCCATATTTTTCGCCTATTCATAAATTGAGTCTGGAGACAGCCTGCTTGACATGCATGACCAAGTCGGATCACATTTCACTCCTACTCCCTGTCTCACGCTGATGACTTATAATGCCAAAGCCAACACCAGCACAGATCAGCGCACTACTCCTCACTCTACTCTCCCTCAACCACTTCTTGAAACAAGCCGATGAACAAACAAAAATATTTTTTTAGTTGTCATCTTGTAATCTAAATCTTAAAATCTGAAATGGAAAAGTTTATACGTTTTTTTCGCAATCTCTTCCAAAATAATAAAGAACTGAGAAAAGCCAATTAATCATCTCATTTTTTCTTCTTCTTACGTGACCAACGCCAAATTATGAAATTATGTAATGCACGGCCACAAGCGTATTGAAGCTGAAAGCTCATGTTTACAAATTGAACATTTCGCTAATGAGCAAAGTATTAATATAGAAATTACACGAGTGCCTGATATACGATACATATCTGGGGAAGTTTATGACATGGCAATTTGACAATGACAAATATGCTGGTTTTTTGAGGTGGAGCCCATAAAAACGATAATAATTAGTTTGAGAAAGCAAGGATGACATCATCCACTATATCCAGTTGGTATTGAAGATATGGTGATGCTATTGACATTTTGCTGTGGACAACGTCTTTATAGCAAAAAAAAATATAATCTTAGGCTGCCACGGGACTGTGTTATTGGGTAAAATATGCGAATATATTTATTTGCCAGCGTGCTGAGCTGCGATAAAGAATGGCGCTGCCGAAGCAATGCTGTGCAGTAGCAGTAACATACGCAAAATTAATTATCTTTTAAGCAGCAGGGGTGTCTCTTGTCTCTTCTTGTTTTATTGCTCCACAACATCTTCATCATTCCTAGGGAGAAATGGCAGTTTTTGGTGCCGGTGCCACCAACTTGCCAAACAAGGTGTTCAGCACATTTTCTCCATTCTCAATTAATTCAGAGTATAAGGCTGACATGAGCAAAATAGAGGAAGGAGAGCAGCTCGACTCTTTTTTCTGTTACGGTGAGTGATTTCATTCTCCCTTCGTCAGCAGCGCCGTCAAGACGGGCAGGGTATCACCTCCGCTCTGCTCGTCGCACTTATGACTTGGACCTTGGAACTTGGAGTGCACACATTACACATTTTTACTGACTAATGCCACAATAATAAAAACCGGAATGGGATTAGCAAACGCTTTTTTCTAATTACATTTTATCTGTTTGGATCTCCTCATAAGTCCAATAAGTTATGTGGAGAGCATTCTGCTTCCTGTCAGAAAAGTAGCGATTGTGATTGCGCTACA